>CABFOQ010024270.1:23293-42663 GCA_900660455.1 Gephyroberyx darwinii
TCTCTCTCTCTCTCTCTCTCTCTCTCTCTCTCTCTCTCTCTCTCTCTCTCCATCTCTTTCTCTCTGTCTTTCTGAACCCTTTCTCCAGTGTTGTCACCATAGTGAGAGGCAAGCAGGAAAAGGATCATCTAATATTTGATGTGCTGGCTGCTGCTGGGAAACACATGCAGGACCAGTCTGGAGAGACAAGACCAGATTTTTCCCACTCTCTCTTGTTCAATATTTTTGTCTCTCAGTTCTCTCTCACTGACTACAAGATGCAAGCACACACACACACACACATACACACACACACTCCTCTCTTCCCTCATTCCCTGAGCTATTTTTGCCACTCATGTTTTAGGGAAAAGGACTTTAGACTACTGATTAGCTGACTAAACTCAGGACAATCAATGTCACAGACCTGTGCAGAAGATTCATTTGCCTCTGTTCAGGCCCCCCAATATCCAATCTGCACACAAATGCAGTGAGCCGTTCCTCTTTGTAAACTTAAACATAGCAAGACACTATCAAAATGAGTCATTGTAATAGTAAGTACGTTGTATTGTATTCACTCCAGGTGACTCAGCATTGTAGGTGCTAATTTATATGCCACTGAAGTCGCGGAAAACCGGTTGATCCCATTATTGCACAGTCAGAAAATTACACCGCTTCCTGGAGTGAACACACATGGATTACTGTACACTGATACACACTGATGTGTCTCTCCCCTTCTGAAAACACCTCATTCATCAGCGACCAATTAGTGGTGACCTTTGGTGACCTCTGACCTTGACGGCAAAGTGATGTGGGGGATTGCATTTTAAATAGTGACTCAATCCCTGTGCAGCTTCGGTGTGTCAAATGAGTCATTGGCAATGAAAGTTTAATGTTTAGATTTAGTACGTTCACATTATTGAGTGTGCATTAACACAAATAAGTTGCAGTCATGGTTTAGTTGTGTCCAATCAGGGTAGAGAAGTAAGGGCTCCCTTGGTTTTTCTCTGTATTTAATGTTTCTCTACTTTGTGATGATATTTTGATGACGATAGTCTGGCAAAACTACAGAATAAATCCACCCTGAAACACTAACAAACAGATATTGGTGATGTACCTTGCATTCCAGGGCCCATTTTGATGGTTTGTGGTGTATTTCTCTTATTTCTCCGCAGTCTATGTCTATGTATTTCCAGCACAGCTACAATGGAGTTTGATATCAGAAAAATGTTCAGATATCGAAAACATCAACAGTAAACATCAGGTTTTGGTGTCAGTCACTCAGAATCAAAGAGCAGGAGCTTCTTTCTAGACTCACCATTTTATACCAACAATAATAAAGGGAGAGGAAATCCATTGTGGAAGAGGCAGAGATAGCAGAGAAACCAAAGATACCAGAGATACTGTCAGCAGAGAAACTTCTCCACTGACAATAACCTCAATAGACCAGAATCCGATGCAGCCACAGCTTGCATCTTGGCGGATCTGCCATCGGAAGCGTGTGAAATGCAATACCCTCTTCGACGTCTTTCTGAACAACTGGACACACAAAGGCGTTGGTCTCTCTCCACTCTTTTCACGACTGGAAAAACGTACTTTGTTATCAATACCGCTCTCTCTCCCTACACGTCTCTACCTAAAGTCATTCTGAGAAATGTACTAAATCACTACATGAAGTAGAAGTAGCCATGGCAGGTTGAGGGAAAGTGGATACACCAAAAAGTAAATTACACTTAAAACAAACTCCTGGAATGCATTGAACAGCACTTATTGCTGATATCTGAGAGTGGATTTTTACTGTAAGTTAGGCTGAATGGATGCTGGTGAAGGACAGTACCATCAAGGATGTTTCATTGCTAATCTCACAACTTTGATAAACTTGTGTCTTGAAGGATTTTAATGTTAAATATCTCTCTCATAGTGGGGGGTAAGCCTCTTATGGGTTGAAATGCAAAAGTTCTACTTTCCACAGAGTAAACAGAGACAGAGTAAAGCCAATGATACATTTGGTCCACTCCCTCCATCGTCTTATTCCAATTAAGCCAAGCAACTGATATTTCAGAATGAAAAGGATCCAATCCAAGCCATTGTAAGAGAAATGCCAGCAACGAGGAGTTGTGAAAAGCACAAAGTTGCCAGTGTCTTAAAAAGGAGCTATCACTGCCTTGCATAACCCTGGCAAGTCTGCGATATTGCCTCCATGGGAGATCAACCATTCTGCTCTCTTTATTTTCAACAAGTCTCCTGTGAGAGAGCCAAACAAATGGCCTCCACAAAACAGAAGGTCTCAGCTATTGTATGCAAACGGTTTGTTTGGGCTCAATCGGGTCCCTTTATACAGCCACAGGATTCATTCACGTGATCCTCAAGGGTTTTGCAGTCATTCTCACATAGCTGGCAAGCCATCTGTGGCTACAGGTCGGTTTGCATGTAGACATAATCAAAAAATCAAAAAAAACAGCCACCATAGCAATTTTCTATCAGCTGTCTGACAGTAGGCCAGCTACAGTACAAAAATGATCAAACACCTTGCAGGCCACCAATGGTTTTGATCAGTGGCCAGACAGTGCACCAAACCCAACATACTGAATATTATTATCCCACACACTTAACACAAGAGGTTGCTGCAATTCATTTTCATCATGAATATGAACTCAACTCAGTCAAAACTGTGGAGGAGTTTCCAGCAGGAGCACTTCTAAAACAGATAGATGTGAAAAATAGGCAATCAAAAATGTCTTCTGTGAGTGCTAGAGACAGCGCTAGCTAGCAATAGACGTGGAAAATGGTGCTTGTGCCATAGGCGGAGTGGTGGACTTGGACATTTGGACAGTTCAAAAAGCAATGAAATCAGCAATGAAATCAAATGTGTCTATTCTTGCACATCTATCTGTTTCATTTCTGTTCAAAATGGAAATTCAAGAAGTAAATTCTGTAAATTAAAATAATTTTTGGTGACATCCTTTCTTACATCTTGGTGGCTGAGACTCTTCTGCCACTCCTCTGCCAACTCAGTGCCACTCCTCAGTCAGTTAGTTTCTCTTATCATCTTGGCTAATTTGGTTCACAGGGGAATTGTTAGCAAAAAAAAAGGAAGCGGAAGAGAGATCTCCCTGTCCTGTTTCAGTTACCTATATGTTTACACACCATAACCCCCATTTGCTCTATTCTCATGTATATTCTATATTGAATCCCATTACTGTATCATATTTGCTGCTACAACAACCTAGTTTCACGACCCAACAAACTCAATTTCCTGATTTGGTGATCATTAAAGTTTCATCTTATCTCATATCGTAGCAGTGACAAAAGCTGCATGTGTTTTGACATTATTTGGATCACATTCCTGTCAGTTTAAAATTAGCAGATACCTTTACATGCACATGGCATTCTGGATGATCAGTTTCTGAGGAACCTTGCTGAGGGCATCTTCATATCCTGATCTCAAATAACCATGTGCATATTAAATGCAAGAGATCAAATATTACCATGGTAACCAAGCTTGAAAATGGGATAAGATCTTTACATTCCTCAGTAATCTTCCTAGCTATGATACTCATATTTTTGTGTAATTGGTGATTGTAAACTGGATTCCATTTCCATACACAGAATATTTGATAATGTGATGATATCCCAAACATGTGGGCTTCTCAGTGTGCATTCAAACCTAATGACTCACACTATCAGCATACTGATAATAAAAAGCCCCAGCGAATGCCTTTACAGTACAAGTTAAAGACGTGAGATCCTCCCCAGTCCATCAGCTTGTGTTTTATTTATATGTGGCTGTCTCAACTTGTTTTGTTCCCCGGCATTTCTCTTTGTGAATGATTTGAATAACTCCACGAGCGGCATTTGCATGATTCATTTCGTGGAAATGAATAATAATAATAATTCTGTGAAGCTATGTATTGTTCAGATGTGCTCCTCCTTAATAAAAACATCTCTTTGTTTGTATGTCGATTGAGGAGGAGGAGGTTTACGGCCCTAGCCAAAAACAGAGCCTGATAAATAGACATCAAATTAGAGGTGGCAGGTCCTGGTAAACTGAGACGTGAGACTGCTATGTGACATTCATTTGAGGGCTCTGAGAGGAGAAGACAGGCTGTTCCCCTCTCACCTACCAGTCCCAAAGGATGGCCACTGAGCCATGATACCTGCCCACACCAACATCGGAAAACACCTCACTCCAATTCAAAGATCACAGTAAGTGTTATTTTACTGCAAAAAGTTACATGATGCTGTTGTGACTACTGGGAGTTTGGCAGAATGACTAGCAGAACAACCTGCACTACTGCAAACATCCAATATAGCAGGGTTATCCTTTGGGTCAGCTGCAGGGTCGCTGGCAAGGAAGCACCGTTTCTTTACTCCTTACCGCAGTACATTGCATGTTAGTTGAGCAGTGGCAGGGCTGTCAACTAGAGCTGGCATTAGGCGTTTGGTTCTTCTGGTGTTTTTCTGTCTTCTTACATCTTCCTATAGAGTTCTTTCACATGACGTAATGCACCCTCTGGCAGCCATAGTGGAGGTCACCAGCTCTTGGCTGGCTAGTTAGCTAGCTAACAGTTTGTTCAGGTTAACTGAGCAGTCACAACCTAAATTTGGAAACAAATTTACTCACCCACACCACCACAATTTTTTGGGCAGCTAAGCTCGTTATATATTTATTTATTATTTGTGCACAGACAATTCTCCCACGGACCTCCATGATGACACCAGCTGTGGTTGCTGGGAGTGTACATAATTTTTTCGGTCTAGTTCTCAAATGAGTACAACAGATGTGGTTTGTTACTGACCTTTTAAATACAAACACATTAGATCTTGTGTTCACTGCAATTATATAAAAGTTGGCTATTTAAGGGAAAGGGAAAGTTGTCTATTTCAATGCAAAAAAAACATAAAATAAAGACAATTATATTTATTGTATTTCTCATTCCACATCAAGGCTTCAGAACTCATTGTGAAATATTAAAGTAAGCTCAACAGTCAATATTTGACTTACTGACTGACTGACTCCCCATTGGGAGCGTCTCAACTAGGTTTGCCTAATCATCCAATTCGTTACCATCCTCAGTCATTTCAAAGAGTGGTGTGGTCGATGCACTTGTTGCTTTCTGGTTGAGCCTGCAATCAAATGTCTGCATCTGTAGCTCAATAGCTAGCTAGCTTTCATGTTGCCCCCTCTGTGTATCGTAAGGAGCAAGCTTTGATGTAACGTTACAGCGAACATTAATGCACTAATTAATGTTAGTCTTAAACAACACAACAATGATCCAGGAAGAAAACCTACAAATACCACTTATATGCAACCCCTGTCTATACAGCATGGTGGTCCTGGTGCACAGACAGAAACATTTATGTCATGTCTGTATGAGTGAGTTCAGTACGCTCAAGCTGAGAAAAGCTTTACCAGCGGGGGGGTGTCGTACTTATTTTTGACAGTACAATAGGGTTATCAAAACATAACTAAAACAATAACTACACAAATCTCAAAAGAGGTTCACTCTGAGAACTATGATGTCCTGACAACAAGCAAATAACACAGGGTACCATTTCCATAGTGTCTTTATCATTGTTGCTTATCTGGGCAGCGTAATTGTTTCCCAGTACTCTGTCTCCTCCATGTTGAAGGGCCTAATTTCCATTTATATTGCTACTTACTGCACACAACTGCCAATGGTGAGTTTAACCCAGGGAACACCCCGACACTGCAGACAGGAGTCAGTCCCCTTGCTGGGCCAACACTGCTGAAATCTTCACTGACACGACTCCTCTTGGGTCAACAGACTGTCATCATGAAGTAGTCAAGTAGTGAGTGGGAGGGTGTGTGTGTGTGTGTTTGTGTATGTGTGAGTGTGTTTGTCAGGCTTAGCTGGGCTATCGACAACTAGTACAGTTTTGTGGATACTCTCAACAGACTGATTATCCAATAGTGGTCAATTAACGTTTGACAGCCAAACCTACTTAGTTTGGGAACAAATATTTCACTGTTGGTATTTAGAGGACACTAAAAGAAAAGAGCTAGTTGGTTTGATATGGTGACTCCTATAAGTAACATTGCCTGTACATCAAGTGCACAGTTACATGAAATGCCAAAGGAAAGTTTAAACCATTAAATTGACCATTGTGAATTGATTGTCAGCTGAAATTAAGTGATTTTAGCATGTGAATGTTAATGTGTTAATCTTTAAATAAGAATGAGGGTTCAAATACTAATTGTTCTTTTCAATTTAAAACAAGCCACAGAAGTTAAACTTGAGTTAGATATTTTCAAATATCCAGAAAGTCATTTTCATATTTTGAAGTTCAGGGGGACAAATTAACTGAGAGTTCATGGGGAGGGAAGGAAATTATGTCGTCCTCCAAACAGATTTTCAGACATCCTCACAGGAGGATGGAGGAGCTGACATTTGGCCACAGAATCTCTTACTAGGCCGCAACATTTCAATTTCGATGAGTAATGAAACAACCGCCTGCCTTTACGATTCTTTACAAATTTTGCTTTTCATGTACAAAAACGAAGCCCTCTTGCAGTGAACTCACCAGAACGCTCATTCAGATAAGCTGACATGATAAGTGTAAATAAATAAATTAAAACATACAATATAATAATAAGTAAGTAAGTAAGTCAAATTTTAGAAATAAATCTCAGTGCTTCAGTTTAAAACCACAAGAATTATAGGGATTTTTTTAGGGATTTTATGCAGAGAAACAGATTATAGTAAAACAGTCTCACCATGGCTCTTTGTTTACATGGAAACCTCCCAATTGAGATGTGCACGACAATGAGTATTGAACACATGCGTAGTACTGCATCCAGGGAGATTACATTAATGCATAAATTTAGTAGATGAAAACAAGGAAGAGGCATTCATATGCAATGAAGATGTTTTGGTCCCTGGAGGGATTTGCTTATCACTTTATTCTGAAATGATGTAGAATTTGTCGAAATGGCACAATTTTTAAAAAACAGGATAAAAAAAAAATGCAGCATCTTAACACCTTAAATGGACTGTTGAAAGATATTTAATCTCCAGAGACAGAGTTGTGTTGTCATTAAATAAAGTTTTTTTCCTTTTCATCCCATTAACAACATTGTTCTCTAGTCTGATGACTGCTGCAATGACACCGCGTCTTGCCTAAGCACCACACAGGCCCACCGATGAACACATTCGATTTATTGGGACCTTGAAAGCAGATTTTGTGTGCAGCAACAATTCATGCGACTGTTGTTATTGTCCAAAGTGTCTGATCTGGCTGCACGCCTGGTTCCAGGCCACCTGCTGTTCCTCTATAGCCCGCAGTATCACTTCACAATGACAAATGCAGAGTGACACTGTGAATTACATACCAGACAATGGATATCTTGATCGTTGCTAGTGCTGGTGTGTGTGTCTGGGTGTGTGTGTGTCTGGGTGTGTGTATTTCTATACTAAACCAGTCATTGTTTCCTTGTTTATTGGCTATTGTAGAATCAGGGCTTCTGTTCAGGGTTAAGATTAGGATTAGGATTAAGATTAGGTTTAGGTAATGGTTCAGGTTAGGCATGTAGGGGTAAAGATTAAGGTTTGTGTGTGTGTGTGTGTGTGTGTGTGTGTGTGTGTGTGTGTGTGTGTATATGTGTGTTTGTCTGTGTCTCATCAGTGCAATATAATATAATCAGCTACATTCTCCATCCTATCAAGGTAATTTTATTGATGAAACTTTGTTGCTGGACTGTTCGGAACATTTCATTGGCTGTCTCATAACATTTGAATCTAATTTGACAGAATGGTGGTACTCTTATCTAAAAATATCCAGCTTTCAGTTTGAAAATGAGGCATGGCAAATGGGGACAAACAGAAACTAAGCGTAAATCACTTTCAAAAGCCCCATGGCAAAGTTTATTCTCTTGTTGTGTGTGTTGGCGTGCGTGTATAACTTTGTGTGTGTGTGTGTGTGTGTGTGTGTGTGGTCTGAATCTTGTGGCTATCTCTCACAAATAACCTGCCTGGACAGTATCATCAATGGGTTATAATCAATGTGATTATTGTAGTGATGCATTGGCAACTGGGCAGTAACCTGTCCGATCCCTCAAAGACATTGCTTTCCTGACAGCATCTCAAGTGTTGTGTGCAATATTAGTTTATTGTGTTTCATCACTGCTGTCTAACACAAAACTTTCTCAGGGCATCTGTAAAAATCTCTTACAATGAAAATATATACATTCACAATCCATGCTGTGTAACATTTTCTGTCTATTATCATCCTTTGATTGAAACACAATATTTGTACTTCCTCATTTGTCTTCCGGGTTTGATTTTCTGACAAAATAGCACATGAAAACAATGCTGATTAGCAGCCGACTTGGAAGTCCCGGATGTTGTACTTTCCACCCTGCACTGGAATGCAGCATAATAGTCACAGCTCCAAAACAATGGCAGATCCCAGATCTAGATCAACACCAACATCTAATCAACTGAGCACTATCTGTGCAGCAAGTTACAGCCAACTCCTTTTATAACTTGTCTTGCTAACAAACAGACTAACATCCTGACTTGGGTTTCCTCTCCTTCCAAGGTCACTTCCATTTATTTTTCCCAATGAGGTTTTCAGGTAACAACACACTCACAAATACAGCTAATAGATAAACATTGTTCTCTCCATAATATTGTCTCACAAGAAAAAGCAATCACGTACTTTCTTAATGAACTTTTTAGCGTCTATTAGATGAATTTACTGTGCAACAAAAGTATAATGGCTATAAAGTCTCTTTCAAAGACCTTTCATAGAACACAACACAACAATCAAATCAATCATGCCTTTTCTGTGCCTCAAGGTCACTCCAGTTATATAAAGACAAAGTAGATAAAAAGACACTCCCAAAGCCCCTACTCACATTTTCATCTGCTCAATTATGGAGGACGGTGCTACGAATGAGCGACTGGTGTCACAAAACATTTCAGCTACGAAGGATGAAAAAAGCCTTGTTCTCAAGCCAGTAAAGCAAAGAGAAGTATTAGACAGAGAAGTATTATCATTCCAGTATTTGGCATGATGATACTGTATATTACCTCTTCAATAGACATTATTTGTTGGATCCCTGCTCTAATTAGCTAGCTAACTCATCTCTATTGTGAAGTTTATTGTTTGTCAATGACAGGCCACCATAAGCTGTACCAGAGACCAGTGGATGTTTTTTTTTTTTACAATAGATTAGTCAACGCCCTTATAAAGCTACACCATATAACCCTAACCACAACAAATGGTGTGCATCCGAAAACGTCCCAAACATCACTGAAAAGTTGAGTTCAGGCAAACAGGGGAATTTTGGCATGTGCACACAGGCTCACAGACAGACACAGACTGATAATGTATAGCATATCCTATTTATTTATTTTTATTTGTATGTCAAAGTTGCACATCGCAGCTTTAAAAAGACCAGAGATTCACTGAGTGCAGCACAATACAGAATTGTCAGTCTTGGCACTGTGTGAATGCAAAGACTGGATAGCTGCATATCTACAGGTCATATTAAAGACTACAGTATACTTAATTTCACTGTTATTATCCCCCAAATCTATACTCAATTTGCAACCCACCGAACAGTCCTGTGGGGTAGGACAGTTCACCTACATCCTCATTCTAATTGCTAATGGCCAATTAAAGCCAAATGCTTTGCCCATGAATCCTGGGGTAGATGGGAAGTATTCTCTTGTGTCTTGTCTGTTAAGCTAATGTCTCACAACCAACTGGGGGCAAACTAGCGAAGGTGAAACGTCTCATTAAGTCAATGACAGCATCATCTCCAGTGCTTTCTAACAATTACGTACTATTCAAAACGATGCCAAAATGTCTTCAACTTTTCTCTCTGATCCACTGACTCAAATTGCCCTCTAAATGAACAAATTGATGTGACTTTGAGAAGTATGATTTTCTTCTATGGACTGAAATGAGGTGCTGAAATGATGATGAAACAGGTCATGTTTTTTTTACTCTCAAAGTTGTTCCTGTAATATTTTCATAACTGCACTGGTTACACCTTTAAGCAGATTGATGAGACCTTCACTTGGCAGCCAACAAGAGTAATTCTCAACTAAAATTAGACAAAGGAAGTGGATGAGGTAAAAATAGATGGGTTTTTTTCATCTGAACTATTTCTGTCCCTTTTCCTCATACAAATCCCTGTATGAAGCCATTATATCCTCTTGTTTTGGCAGCCGTGTCCTGGACATTATTATTCAGAGTATCATCCAAGATTCATCTTTTCATCAGCTCAAGCTCTTAAGTATTTTTCACTCCCTTTTTTCTAATTCTTCTCAAGGGCATTTTAGCATCGTTACCAATTCTGATGTCACGGTAGTTAAAGTTTGTTAAAGAAAACTGCAAATGAAATTCAACTGATTCTACTAAAATGTTAGTAAAATGTCATCTCATCACTCATGGAGCATTGGCTGTTTTGCTGGAGTCTTCTTATCATGAACATTTCCTCAAGAAGAGTCTTGGTGGCTCAGGATGCTAATGTTCATATCATGTATTATTCAGGGGAAGTTGATTGAGCATGCATGTGCCATCCTGCGTCGCATTCACAGTTACATGGTCGTCTACTAGCTAATGGTACAACCACAGTGTTCTACTGGGCTAACTGGCTTGCTTAGCACCTTGACACCTTGGCACCTCGGGTCACCATGGGCATTAGGGGCACCTTGATGATAATTGTTGAGAGATGGGTCATCTTTCGTTCACAACCACCACCCCCCCTACCCTCTAGGCTAATTGCCATGAGTTAGTACATGAACATGTCAATGAAAACCACTTTGATGGGAATTAGCATCAACTGGCATCTGCACATTGAATGCTGAGCCATGAAAAGCTCCTGGAGAGAGTCAATGATAGGACTCCCAGGAGTTCCACTTACACTCAGTAGGCAAAACATTAGGAATACCTTCCTGGTACTGAGCTGCATCCCCTTTTGCACATCTCATCTCAATTGTCTCAAGGCGTAAAGTGGTAATCTGAGAGATGCTTTGGCATGTTTGCTGCTAAGCACTCATTACTGTGGTGTTTCTGCACTGCAATCTATCAATCAGAGAGAGAGAGTAGCAGCAAACGGGACAGTTATTTATATGAAACTGTTGCTGATTATTACCTTAAAACCACAATTTAACCTGACCACTCTGTAACTCTGTATCTCTTCTTTATATATAAAGGGGATTTAATTATCCATAATCCATTTTTATTTCATTGATATTCCTTTGAGGACCATAGCTTTTCATTCAGATTCACCTAGCCAGTGTATTACATGAACAGAGCAGGTATTACAAATATTTGGTATGTTCTGAGTATATATCAACTGAACTCCTATTCCACTGTGACAAACATGAGCACCTGAGAGCCTCCATGTTGAGGAGGGAGGATGTGTCGTGACCCCAGCTCCATGTTGCTGAGGCCCCGCCTGGGGGATGCAGCTGGCAGGCAGAGATTGGACTCAGGTGGCACTGCTGGAGGCTCCTGGGGGAAGGATGGATTCGTGAGACACCAGAGCCAAAACCTCTGTGTTTCCCAGCGCCAGCGGCCATGGCTGCCCTCTGCACTCTGCTTGTGTGTGACTGTGTATCTACATGAGTGTGTGTGTTTGTGTGCATGTGTGTGTGTGGGTTCTTGTTTTTCTCTGCTTATGAAGACCTAATGTTCTCACAAGGTTAGAAAGATTAGGAAAATCCCCCAAAGTGACGACATTTTGCCAATCCTCACTTCTTTAATGGGTTATTTTAGGATTAGAGTTTGGGATTATGATTCAAATTAGATTTAGGATTAGGTATACGTTGTGTTTTGTGTGTGTTTATTGAGTCTGTGTGTGCATATATGTGTACAAAAGCCTGTTTATATTGGTGTGTGTGTATGTTGGCTTTCACAGCTGCAGGTAGCGGAGGCACCATAGAGGAGGTCTCTGGAGGCTGGAGGGCAGCTGTAGGACCTAGTCCACTGGGCCAAGACAGGACGTCTGCACTGTGCCGTCTGTCAGTCAATGTGTCAAACCTGACTAGCTGGGAGACAAAAGAGTCAGTGGAGGGCTTAAGACAAGAATAATTCATTCTTGTAGAAAATTTGAATTGTGAATAGAGAAATAAAGCACAGAGACTTTGTTTGAGCTATGGACATTATACATTTCTCTTTCCCATGAATAATGTGTTTGCAGGGAATTCCACGTTCCCCTAAATGTCTCTTTCTGTGTGCCCAGAGGGGGTGCAGGAAAAGTCCACACTTGGCTATTCTTACATTGTTAGATATCATTAATCTGTGATGTTCAATGCATTCAAGGATTTTTGTAATTCACTTTTTGTTGTACCCTCTTTCCCCTTAACCCGCCTCGTTCACTTCAGATAGTGATTTCCTACATTTCCCAGAATGACTTTTGGCAGCCTCCAGAGAAGTGGTGCGAACTTGTCAAAGTTGGGCCCATGAGCATATAAATATAGCTAGTTAGCCAAGTAGTTTAGTAGTGCGCGGTACATCACCAATAGTGTTAAAGTGTTTTAAGACGCTGTAACCTCATATACTTCTGCTGGCCTGAAGGCACCAGAGCCTTCTCTCTCTGTCTCCGCATCTCAATAAAGACAAAAAGCACAATGGGAGGCGAAACGCCCTCTCTCCTTCAACAAAAAACCCCCAAAACAGTCAGCCATCTCTATCATATGTCCCACATAATCAAGATAATAGCTCTCTCTTGGTCACTAAACCCAAGTAACCAGCTGTACCAACTCAGCCAAAAATTTGCTTGCTTACTGCAAACTATTTTCCAGTTGAAATGTCTTAATTTGGGTGTAATGGGCTCCTCCTTATTTTATGGTCTCTTATGTTCTTCAGCACATTGCCCTTTTCACACGCTATTACCTCCTCAGCTACATTTCAGGCTCATTAGAGAGACTTGCAGGGTTATCGCTCCATGAAAGCAGAGGCTTTGAGGGATATGACAAGTTCTTTTTTTGGAAGAGGTTAGTTTAGCTCATCTGAGACTGTAGAACTGTAAAATTATCAACTTTCTTCAAAGCGAGAGGTTCAAATGAGTTAAATTGTCACTCTTGTATTCAAATGAATTTAATGAGTGCATGTTTTCTCACAATAGACCTGTCTGGTGATGGAAAGCACCATTGAGGGAAGATAAAGATGAGATCTACTTTTACCTATTGTATCGATTCGCAGTTTTCATCAATTTGGCTACCAAGAGTCAGGTATTGGCACTGGGGATTTCTGTATTAGGTGCTTCACTAAAGCAGTGTTGTTGTAAGCACATGTAGCAGAGGCTCAACTGTGTCACCTTGGAAACGTGAACTTAAAGCCCTTCCCCGTAACTTACAGTTTGATGTTAGTGGTGGTCCATGTAAAGGTAAATTATATTGTTTTGCCTGCATAATCTGGGTCTCACTTGAGTATCTGCCCTTGTGATGCTTTAGAAAAAAAGCAACAAACTAACTAGTAATAATAATGGAACAATGGAATAATGAAATGCAACAGTAAACAAAATGAAAAGCCAAAATATGAATTTCTGTAAAAATGTTTTTGGCCTGTTTTATAAGTCTATGAGTCTAGAGTACGAGGTTCCTTCAGGTCAGGAAGTTCAATCCACAGTGCACAGAAAGCACTGTCTGCCATGGTACGGCACGTAGTCCTGGCCTTAGTTTCTTGGGGTCAGCTGGGGCACTGCCATGGATGCCTTGAAAGGTCAGGAGAAAGGTTTTGAATACAATCCTGGAGGAGACAGAGAAACTGTGCAGTGAAGCAGGAAGGGTATAATGTGTTGGTGTTCATGCACTCTTATCAGGATCCTGTTCTGGATATATCGGAACCTCTGGAGACTCCTGCCAGTGATCCTTATGAAGAGCGCATTACAGTAGGCCAGTGGTCGTTTTGTTTCATGGTTTTGTTGCTGTCATCCACACCCTCATCTCAAGGCAGATGTTGAGATGTAATCCGGCAGCAGAGGAGTGTGAAGCAGTTTTTATGTAGAGCTGAGTTTGGTTGTCATAGTAATGGAATGAAATCCCATGCTTCCTGATGACATGCCCGGGGGGAGCATGTACATAATGAGGAGGATGGGGCCAAGAACTGAGCCTTGTGGGATCCCACTGGCTGGTGACAAGGTGTGCTCTGGATCTACAGCCGCCCAGTGAACCATATTTAATTTTACCACAGATGTAAGCAGTTCAGGGTAGAGCCAGACAGTCGAGTGGTGTTGTGCTGAATAATGGCACAACAGACATTAACGCTGCAGTCAGGTCCAACTAACTAATAACTCTTTTTCCTCCACATCTGGGGCAGACTTACATTGCCACTATTAGGACACCTTACAGTGTGAAAACCATATTGCTTGGTTTTTGGTATAGGCTGCATGCATGAAAAGCTGTTCATCCTGTGCTGCAGGAATGGGGATGCCAATGTGTGACTTGTGAACAATGCAAATCTGTAAAAAGTGGCATTGTTGCCTTGTACAAATTGTTTGAAGTGTTTTCTCCATTTAGGTTGCGTATGACTCTGACGTATCTAAACTCTGGTGCGCGGTTCCAACAAACACAACAGCAGCATGACAACTGCTGCAGTACCATTTCAATACAAAGACTTTAAAACTTGCTGAGTGTTCTTTGTGTTTTTTCATATTACATGGCAGTATAATGATTAAGTTGTTATGTACACTTGTGGTTCTTATCTATACCTTCAATTAAGTTACATTATCATTTTATTTAACCAACGTGTCTGAAAAGGTGCAATATACAAGAGGAGAAATATCCATTCCTTGTGTGTGTTTAACAAAGATTGATTTGATATAGGTAATTTGCTAAATCTCTTCAAAACTACCAAAAATACTGTACTGGTGTATGTTATTCTTCTTTCATACGCGTTCATACAAAGTCCCAAGACTACAACTGCCTTATTTGTAATCACAGAGACAACGAGAGAAGCAAGAAAAGTCTAGAGTGGACCGAAATATACCAGTCACTCAAATCTGGATAAAAAAATAAAGAAATCAGACAGTGACGAGAATAGCTTCGTGATGCAACACCACAGGAGGGGACTTAACAAAAGCTAACCGTGTATTACACTTTGCTGAGATCCAGAGCTGGGATTAATTATTTAGCAACTCTGGGTTTCTCGTCTTCTTGCAGTCAAATCATGTAGTGTGTTGGGCTTCATCCAGGACAGTTGTAAAGTACCAGACATCTTGCTTGCCCCGGGGCTTATCCATTGGTTCATGGTGTTTATGACATTGCACTCAGTGTGATTGGTCAGGAATTGTGATAAGTTACTTTACCCTCATGTAGTCTCTTCATTCACCATTCTAGCAGTCTGGCACAACTTCATAACATCTTTTTACTTAACAAAGACTCTACCAAAGGGATTTATGTAAGTTGTCGTGTCTGAAATGTTCAGATTTTAGGGCCCATCCCATTAAATATGAACACATATTCTATTTTACTTCAAACTGGATTCTCTTGTCTCTGTCACTTGATTTCAATGGGGATGCCTATTCTGTAATCGAACGCAACAAATTGAAACTACAGCGCACATTTTAAAAAGTTACACAGTAAGGTAAATCTTTTCTGGAATCTTCTTATTTGTTTGTCAGGAGGTGTTTTATCTTGTACAGAAGCGACCTCTGGTGGAAGTGAGCCATATCTGCCTGTATGTCTCCAAGGTGCAAGGCGGCCATGACAAGAGACAGAAACAATGTTCAGTGAGTACTGTAGACCTAGTTTAGTTTAGTTTAGTTTAGTTTAGTTTAGTTTAGTTTAGTTTAGTTTAGTTTCATTGTGTACTTTTTTTTGCATATTGATCAAACAAGTAATGACAAAAACTTCACCTCACAACAAAGAAAACAAACAAAAAACAAAGAAATCAATGACAGGATGGTCCAAGACATACAAAAGCAGATATGTTGAGAATATATGACACTGCCTTGTTGGCAAAAAATGGTACATGTTCAGTGGACCACCTTGCATTGTCTTCTAGCTGGGTGATCTGGCAAGAGCTATAGGTTATTTTGTTAAAAACCTGGGAATGGCACTGGCTTGTTGGCAAAAAATGGTACATGTTCAGTGGACCACCTTGCATTGTCTTCTAGCTGGGTGATCTGGCAAGAGCTATAGTTTATTTTGTTAAAAACCTGGGAATGGCACTCCAAAAGATTTAGGAAAAAGGCAAGATTGACCTCAGTTATACCATATTTTTATTGATGGCCAAACCAGGCTAAAGAGTTTTGACAGATTTGTTAACAGCCTTCATGCTGCAAAGTACAACACCCCCATTGCCCTGTTGACCATCATGCTATAGCATCATGAAAATACAAAAACAGCAATGATTTCTCCTTGGACAAATTTCAGTCTTTCTCTGTGATTCTCTTTTATTCTGTCTCACACACACATTGATGCTCACAAACACAGTTAATGAGTCTGGCCTCCTGTTCTGCTCCTCTGCTACCCTCTCATAATGTATTTAATCTTTGGCTAAGAGGCAGCCAGTCCAACCACACACTGACCTGGTGCAACTCCCAGCCTCAGAACCCTTCTCAGTATTCTCCACTCTACCACACACTTTCATGCATCTACAGCCTGTGGGATTGATTCGATTTGCTGTGAAGATCCCATTCACCTTGAGAAAAAACGCAATACACTGTATTCTAGTACAAAATGATCTTTCCACAGAAAACCGGTAAGAACAAAAAGATAACACTTATTCTCTAAGAGCATCCCATTTTGCTAAGAGACACATCTTTGCCAAATGCAGATTGTATGAGTTGAAGTTACCTGAACTCTCCCTGCAATCTTTGATTCAATTCACAGAACAGAGATCCAATACTTGTGGATCTCTGGCTCCCCCTGTTGTTTTGTAAATAATGTATATTGGTCAACTGTTAAATTACAATCATGTCCAGATGAACAGTTTTCCCCCTACAGATATCAGTGTTATGTTAATACAAAAACCTTCTAAAACCGTGGCTGGATAAAAAAGTTTTGATATTTGTCTGTAGTTTTTCAGGAGAGTTGGTTGGGTCTAGAAAGGACTTTTTAAGAAGTGGTTGAATAATCACCTTTTAAAATACAAGGGGACCATTCCAGAGGTACAGATGAGCCAGTTTGCAGTCACAATGCCAGGGGTTGCCATTGGGATAGACTTTGTTGAGTTTCGGTAAAGGCTCAAAAATATCCTCAGGAAGTGTCTGAAGGTTGTTGTTAGCTAGCTTCAGTGTGTTTAGAGATGCTACATTTTCAAATATGTCTGCATCCAATGACTTTCAAATATAAATCAAATAATTTTTTACAATAGGAAAATATACATGTTTACCACCCATACAACATTTCATATCTCACAGATTCACTTGGATTCTCTGTAGTTCTTTCTTTACAATTATACATGTAAGGCATTTATCTGACAGAAATCAGGTAGTGGCTCAGTGTCTTGCTCAAGATTGCTTTGACAGGACACATAGCTGCTGTTGTGGGGATCAAACCTGTGACCACCCTGTTGTGGGACAAACTCTCTAACTATTAGGCCAGCCTGCCATGCCACGAGTTCTTGGTTGCCTTTGTTGTTTAAAGTCCTTTGGTCTCTGACTCTTGCACAGGCCTAAGGATGATCTCTTTCCTGTAGGAGAAGCGGGTGAGGTTGACCTTGTGGTACAATCTCTCCCTGCGCTGCAGCAGACGATACAGAGACAGGGTGAATTTAGCCAGCACCAGTGTGCAGGTGATCTCCACCAACAGCAGCGTGGCATAGATTATCATCCGGGCCTTGCACTGCTGAACTTTGGCCCTGGCCCTGGCCCTGCTTCGGTCCTGGTAGCTGAAGGAGGGTGATGGCCACTGGGAGGCTGGTTCCATGGGACAGGTGAAGATCACTGGAGTGGATAGTAGTGGTGGGGTTGTTGTTTGGTTGGTCGTTGGGAGGGTAGTCCTAAGGGTGGTGGTAGTGGTTGTGGTTGTGGCTGTTGTAGTAGTGGTTGCAGGTGTAGTTGTTGTAGTGGTCGTGGGTATAGTTATTATCATAGTGGTCATGGGTGTAGTTGTTGTCATGGTGGTTGTGGGTGTGGTTGTTGTCATGGTGGTTGTGGGTGTGGTTGTTGTCATAGTGGTTGTAGGTGTAGTTGTTGTCATGGTGGTTGTGGGTGTGGTTGTTGTCATGGTGGTTGTGGGTGTGGTTGTTGTCATAGTGGTTGTAGGTGTAGTTGTTGTCATGGTGGTTGTGGGTGTGGTTGTTGTCATAGTGGTTGTAGGTGTAGTTGTTGTAGTAGTTGGGGCCAGAGTGGTGGTGGTGACTGTAGTTGGAGGCAAGGTGGTGGTTGATATTGTGGTGGGTGCTGAAGTTGTGGTTGGATGTGTGGTGGTTATTGTTGTTGTAATCAGAGTAGTAGTCGGTATTGTAGTTGGCAAAGTGGTAGCTGGTGTTGTAGGAGGTACTGTTGTGGTGGTAGTAGGAGTGGTGGTGGTGGTGGTGGTGATTGTTGTGGTAGGTAAGCGAGTGGTGGTAGTGGGAACGGTGGGGCATATAAACTGATCCTCTGTTAATGACATGACTTCCTGCCCCTTTAAATCCTCTGGATACTCACAGAACGCATGAGAAGTCGACATGATCTTGCGAGAGTTGGCCTTCATCCAGAGGTACAGATGAACCAGTTTGCAGTCGCAATGCCAAGGGTTATCATTGAGATAGACTTTGTTGAGTTTCGGTAAAGGCTCAAAAATATCCCCAGGAAGTGTCTGAAGGCTGTTGTTAGCTAGCTTCAGTGTGGTTAGAGATACCAAATGTTCAAATGTGTCTGCATCCAATGACTTTAAGTGATTGTTAGACAGGTCTAGCTTCTTCAGTTTCGTCAGAGGGCTCAATATTCCCTTAGGAAGAGTGCTAAGATTGTTATCATTGAGGCTTAACTCAGTCAATTTGAAATTTTCTCCAAACAGCACAGGGGGTAGAGCAGTGAGTCGATTCTTGTGTAGGGTCAGTATTTTAAGCTCAGGGAAGCCAACAAAAACCTCTTGAGGTAAACCAGTCAGATGATTATTATCCAAAAACAGCTTATTCAGTTTCTTTTTATGTGGAAACAGAGTAGGTGATAATTCAGTTATTTTATTTCCCTGCAAGCCAATTTCCTTCAAATTGGTCAAATTCTGAAAAATCTCCTCAGGAATGGAGGTCAGCCGATTCTCATAGAGCCTCAGTACCTGTAAATTGTTTAGGTTCGAGAATAGGTTAGCAGATACAGCGGAGAGATTGTTTTTAGCTAAATGGAGCCCTGTAAGGTTCTCCAGTTCATCAAAAGTCCCGTCCTCAATGGATTCTATCTCGTTGGCATGTAATTGGAGAGATTTTACTTTTTTAAGACCATCAAACAAGCCTTTCTGCAGATTATGGAGCTTGCCATT
>CABFOQ010024271.1:0-17922 GCA_900660455.1 Gephyroberyx darwinii
TCAGGGCAGGGCGAACCCGCCTGCCAGCCCGACTCCGCCCCCCCGCACCCAGCCAACAGCCCAACCACACCCCCCAGTCTGCCACACTGCTTGTCTCATTGTTAGAGTGTGTGTGTGTGTGTGTGTCAGTGTCAGAGTGAATGTGAGGACTTCTCTCGTAAGCAGGCTCCTCTGGATGTGCAAGCCATCTATCTAACTGCTAGACCTGTAACCATGTAAACCGTTTTTCAGTGTCTCAAATCTATTTGTGACAGTTGACCATAACTGCTTGAGAAGCGTAACTGGAAAAACATGCTAAACCTGTCGCGTTGTTTATGGCACATGTTCGAACTCTGAGAATGACACTACTTCGTCTCAGAAACTGGATATAGGAGTGTCTCAGTGTCTCTCTGTGTTAATAGAATTAGTGTTCAGTCCCCGCTAGTCTTTAAGCCTGTCTCTGAGACATTACACCATAATGATGACCTCAGTGGGCACTGACCTCCCATGACATCATTTCCTCTCCTCTGACCACCCTGACCAAGTTAGACATGCCACTCCCCGACCACAACTGTTTAACTGCCGACTGACTAATATTTCGTCATACCAAGCCTTCTGTTGACCTCGGTGATAGAAGGGGTGATGGCGTCCTCGTGCCCTAAAAGGTGAATGCTGCTCATATGTCACGGTCACATGACTGGGAAAAGAGCAATAGCAATTCACTTGGCCTAGGGGAAGGTATTTCAGGTGGTTAAAGTAAAGCAGAGATCTGCAGGGAGAGGACAACGACTAACATGTTACAGATAATCATTGTGTGTGTGTGTGTGTGTGTGTGGGTGGGTGGGCGTGTGTGTGTGTGTGACTGCAGGCTACCTGAAATCCCAGCTGGCGGAATACATCAGCAACCTGGAACGTGTGAGGCTCATCCGCACCAGCAAGAGGGAGGGCCTGGTCCGGGCGCGTCTCATCGGCGCCACCTACGCTACGGGTGACGTACTGACGTTCCTTGATTGCCACTGTGAGTGCGTCCCTGGCTGGATGGAGCCTCTTCTGGAAAGGTGGGTTGGCCAAATTAGATGAGTGACACTAGATTAGGCTCAACTCAGTTACCATGATTTGCAGCAGGGTGCAAAGATATGATTTGAATTTGTTAAAGATGGGAGAAATAGAATTAGGAGCATTGGTGTTTGTAGTCAACTCACGGCTGACAGAGACACAGGCAGGAGGAGGAGGGCTCAGGGGCTGGCAAGTCGCTTTATTCGACATACAACATATAACATGGAAGGTCAGCTGGACGCATTCCAGCGCCAAACCCGATGGCCAGCTCTTCCAGGTCTGCCCTACGTCCTCCAGGACAGGTCGGCCACCTCTGGTCCCGCTCGCTCTCCTCCATTCCTTTATGCCGACTCTAATCGACCTCCTCCTGAACACACAAACACAGGTTAAAAGCTTCCCGGCTGCAATTGGCCTCAATTGGCCCAGGGAGAACCAACTCACTAGCTTAATTCTCTCCTGCATCCAGCCCACGCCGAACCAACCCCCCCCCAGCCCCAATTAAATTCATTACAACCAAAACTAATGTGCACTGCAAAACTATAACAGCCTTGTTTCCTACACGCTTTTATTTTCTGTGTCTTACGTTGTCTCTTCTCCTTCCCCGTCCCTTCTGTCTGCATGCTGCTGCCGTGCTGTGTGTTCAGGATCGGTGAGAATGCGAGTACCATCGTGTGCCCCGTGATCGACACCATTGACTGGAACACCTTTGAGTTCTACATGCAGACGGACGAGCCGATGATCGGAGGCTTCGACTGGAGACTCACCTTCCAGTGGCACTCTGTCCCTGAGGTGGAACGCAAGCGCCGCAAGTCCCGCATCGACCCCATCAGGTGACAATATGATACCTCACAAGATCTCTTTGTCCACTAGTGTTGGACTTCTTACTCAAAAAGGTCACGTTATTCATTTCAACTTATGTTAAAACTCAACTAATATTAGAGATACACAATTGTAGATAAGCGTATATCGTGATTTTATGTTTCCACAATTAATGATCATGTAATTGAAGTGTTATAGTTTCAGTTCCCCTGAAAGTCTTGGTGTGGGATATCAAGTACTTCCATTATACGTGACCAATCAAAGCTTTGAATGTTAGAGAGGAAAATGCTTCTCCCAACACTGAACATGAAAACGTGGAACATCGTCTGTCATTTGGAGATATTTTGGTTTTAAACCAGAGGAAAAACAAGTACAGATCCCCTCAAGTTTGCCTCAGGGTATTAGTGGTAATTAAAAACAAGCTACTGCTACTTTGAAAAATACTGCACTGAACAAAGTGAAAATATATGTTTAGGTGCAAAAGTGTAATAAAATAATTTTGTTTCCTGAAACCAAGTCAAATAATTGTGATCACAATATTTAGAAACATAATGGGGATTATCATTTCTGCCATAATTGTGCAGCTCTGACTAATACAATTATTTTACCTACTTACTTCCTGGAAGCAGTCATTTCGTACACTACTATTACTCTTCTGTTACACCAACAAAACCCAAAACCAGTGGTTACATTGTGTCTTGCCTTCAGACATTGGGATGACTAAATTGCCTCTCCAGTGAATGATCAGGTGAACCGAAATCAGTGCTGTCCAATGTTCTTGTCATCCAGTGAAAGTACAAAGTAATGGGAGATGGCTTAATATGAGACGATGATGACTAATTATGAGGATATTTAATGGGTGATAACAAAAGTAACTTCATATTTTTTGAATAGCAACTGTAATATCACTGAAATTGAAAGAGTTATTTGTTACACTAGCCGTAAGTGTCTCTGATGCCACACTGGGCTTCTGCATTGTCTTTGGCACAATCCTTGACATTTTAAAATGACCGTACTTCCCCTGTAATCCTCTCAGGTCTCCCACCATGGCAGGCGGCTTATTTGCTGTGAGCAAGGCCTACTTTGAGTACCTGGGGACATATGACATGGGCATGGAGGTGTGGGGAGGAGAAAACCTGGAGCTCTCCTTCAGGGTGAGTTCAGTTCTCCTCCGGTTGGCAGTCGCTGCTTTTCCGCTGCGATGCAGCTTTTTCAAACGTTATGAAAAAGTGACTTTGGTGTGAGATGAGTTTTAATGCATTTGATGAAAGAACGATTTCAGAGCCGTCTGACAGTGAAATATCATCCCATCATAAATGAATGATTAATGGGATTTGATTTAATCTAACTGGCTTTGCTGCCCTTATCTCTTCCTGACAGACAGAACATCCATTGATCTGGCTTGTTTGTCACTATGATAAAGAGTAAACAGAAAGATGAAGGAATGTGGTACATTGGCATCTCATCGCCAAAATGAATTTTTTTTTTTTGTCATAGTTTATGGAGCATCTGATCCTTATTCGTCCAACGCGGCTAACAGTTGTGTTGTGTAGCTTGTGTGAGAGAAACACATTTCGGTGTCAGATCACAGCGAGCAATGGCATCTGAAACTGCATCCCGATAATACCTGATATCTTGTTGTGTTGGTCTCGCTTTTCACGTGTTTGCGTCAATCACATTGGCACAGATTTTAGGATGTGTGTTACTTTGCTGCTTTTGCGAGGCGATGTGATCGTGTGTGTGCATGATTTATAATGTGTATGTGGTTACAATGTGGAGACGAATGGGCCGTTCCCCTGACTGATGTGTTATGTATGTAGAAATAAAATGCCTCTCGCTGGGATTTAGACTGGCCCATACATAATTTATGTTTAGTGAATTGGTTCGCAACTCTTGTTTTGGGAATGCTAAAGGAAAAATATGGTGCAGAGTAAAATGCCTGGTGTATTAAGATGGAAAGGAACGTCATCCAGTGGCCATTTAGCTATGGATGTATGATCCTGATTTTGCTGTGTGTAATTGGAACATAACTCAGCCAAGTATTAAGAGGTACTTAGTTAGCAACCTTTCATTCTCTAAGGGTGTTTTCTATGTCTTTGTTTTTCTGTGCTGAAAAATCTAGCAATTATACAATGCAAATTGCTCCCGTAAATCAGAGGGATATTCAAACGCCGTCATAGTCTCACGACAAACAGGTTTCCCCTGATGTGGTGGAATTTGCATGGACTGAAGGCAAGGGTTAAGAGCACACGCGTGATTCAGAGAGGATCTCTGGGATTGCATCAGTTGCAAACACGTCTAAATGACAGTTAGGCTTTCAGCTGCATGGACTGAACCAGCATAACTTGGTTTGGCACAGACGTTCACCATGTATAGTTCAATATATGTACGGTTGAATTTTTATTATTGTTATTTTTTAAAAGGCCTCAACCAGAAGGACACACTGCAAGTCAATTTTTCATTAGTTAACGTTAGCTAGTTTCTGATACCATCATTGGGGCAGGTTATTACATACACATATACAGTGTACGGGGGTTAGCTGAACTTTCTCAGGGGAATTAGTACAATACAAGGAAAAACTGAGAGCAAGAGCATAGAAATGTTACAGAATTCATATTCTACAGAAAATTCAGAACAGACCAGTACCGGGTTAAATGAAGCTATGGGGATCTCACCATATATTATATCTGTGACCCCCAGGTATGGCAGTGTGGGGGCTCCCTGGAGATCCACCCGTGTTCCCATGTGGGCCACGTGTTCCCTAAGAAGGCCCCCTACGCCCGGCCCAACTTCCTCCAGAACACAGTGCGAGCTGCCGAGGTTTGGATGGACTCCTATAAACAGCACTTCTACAACAGGAACCCCCCAGCCAGAAAGGTAGGGCAGTTACAAAAGTTCTTGAAACGTTGCCATGTCTAGGACTTGCTACAGCTATTTTGAGGTATGTGGAAAGCTAGAATGACAACATTTCCCAATGTACATTTGGACAGTGCGTACATTCTGGTGTAACATTTCCTGGTGCTGAGCTGCACCTTTGTCTGCTTGTCACATAGCTGTTATCCATGAGGCTGAGGTAAAGGTAGCTTGGGCCAACCCCCATTCAACTGATACTAAAAGCTCTGCCAATGATGCCATGTAACACCCAGTAGCATCACATTTCTGTGGTAATGAGAGTGGATGAACTTGAATGTTGGATTGAGGTGCTTCTTATGACATGATTCATCTGTCTAGGTGTCGGCATTTAATGAAACGCTGTCCGTTTGACTGGGTGAGGTGTGTGTGTTTGTGTGTGTGTGTTGTATACGCGCCATGACTCTCAGGTATGAGTATTGGGCACTGCCAAACTTTCATGTATCTCAGTTTCACCTCTCCGAAAAAAAGTACATTGTTAATGTCAGGGATCTTTGATCAAACAATTAGTTACCTGCCCAAGGGGAGATTGAACACGGGGCTGCCAGGCCAGAGCACCAGCTCCAAATCCATCAGGGCGTTATCAACAGACAAGCTCTCATCCGCTGGGACAGGAACTGTATCCAGACTGCTGAGCTATAAACAATGATAATGGATTGGAGTATTACTTAGTTTCAATGATCAGTTGCAATGAGTTACTTATTGAATAGGAATTCAGTCTTTTCACCATGTTTGTACAAACTGAAGCTTAGAGTGGAAGTCTACTTCAACGATTTCTTGCAGATTTCTTGATCCAAGAATGACTTTTTTCATCCTGATCTTTCAAGTTTTTGTAGAATGTCTTCAACAAAGTGTTAAAATCAATATTTAGAGTCATATTTTAAATCAGTCAAACATTTCCAAATTTTAGATCACGGTGAAACTGCGGCGTTGTTTTTCCAAGCGACATTCTCTGTGTACTCTGTGGTCTTGAAACATTGACTGGTATACCAACTTTGCGATTGAAATCCTGTATCAACTCCAGAGTAACTAGGTGTGTGTGAATGTTCATGGCTTTGAGTTGCTCAAGGTGGGGTGCACCACCTTAGCAAACATGACTATCTATAATATCCAGGCTGAACCAATCACATGCTCATTGTTGCTGATTTATCTATGTGGGCTCTATCCATCATGTCCAGGATGTAAGCCACGTGTTAAAGATTAACTTTGATGGTTTTACTGCATATGTATATAAATAATAAATGGCACATTTAAGTATAATAAAGAAAAATGTGTGTGTGTTATAGTGAACAAAGTCATAGGCAAAACCTAAAGTTGGAGTGATGGTGGCTTGTCAGTGTATCGACAATAAAATGTTGCATCCTCTCCTGCCAAACCAATACAAACAGTGTTTTACCCACACCTTTGGAAAGATGGCTCATATGTGCTTCCTTCACAGGAGACATACGGGGACATCTCCGAGAGGGTGCTGCTGAGGGAGAGGCTAAAGTGTCAGAGTTTTGACTGGTATCTGAAGAATATCTACCCTGACCTACACGTCCCCGAGGACCGGTCGGGCTGGCACGGGGCTGTGAGTGTCTGCTGTCCATATCATTGCATTAACTTTTCATTTATCCTACTAGTACCAGTCCATTATCGGCACAATAAAAAGCATCTACTGTAAGTGCAGGAAATGAAAAGTGTCTTCGCTTTGCGTGCTTGCCTTTACACCCAGCCAGATGTTTACAGATCTCTGAGAGCGACTAGAAAAGGTGATCCGTGTCCTGCATCCTTATTGGTTTACCCCGAACGCATCTCTCATGCTAACGATGATCTGCAGCCGGGTGACGTACTTATTAAGGAGACTCTCCTCCAACCAGAGGACTTGTCGGGAAACATCTGCCCTGCCCAGGTGTCCTTTCAGCATTCAGTGTGCAAGACACTGAATGCCTTCCAGCTGCAGTGGCGCTGATCTGTACCTGACCCTGCGCTCTGACCGAGCAAACAAGGCAAACTTCCCTACAGGGATCACTGAAGTATCACATCATAATTATTTGTGTTATTTATCGTTATTATCTCTTCCTTGCAGGTGCGTAGCTCTGGGATCCATTCAGAGTGTCTGGACTACAACGCTCCAGAGCACAGTCCCACTGGGGCCCACCTCTCTCTGTTTGGCTGCCACGGTCAGGGAGGCAACCAGGTACGTCAAACATTTGACACCTTGTTTATTGTGTCTTTCACCATCTCTCTGTCCCTCTCTCTCGTTGCACGCACTCTTGCTGGTTCTCGCTATCTCACAACCTCTCTGGGCCCCGGTGGGAGATTTATCTTAAAATGTCAACGCCTTCTGCTAGCCCCCTAGAAACAACTGCCACAGTTGATTCACACCAGAAAATTGTTCTCTGCTGTCCACCATGACTTGAATGTAATGAAGGGAAAACCAGGTTGGGTATGGCAAGCATATAGAGCCACAGATACCTTGCAGTCCACTCACAACTACTTTTAAACTGTATACTTTCTAACTTCCATATTTGATGGATGGCTTGGCGAGCAGCAGATTATTCATCTGTCAGAATGTATATTTAATGTCGGGTCAGATAATAGGCAGAGCTCCTTTCTCTGACTCTCCGCCCTGCTCGATATCTCTGATTACCCCGTCGAAGCACCGCATCAGGTGTCTCCTGCAAGAAAAAGCACCATGTGTGACCGAAAATCAATGTTTCCACGGGCTCGCCGCTGAAATAGGAACCTGAGGGCCCTTACCTACACCCCCCCCAACCCCCCTCCGGCCTGCACAAGAACCAGGTTCCATTTAAAAGATACATGAGCCTCGCAGGCAGAATGAATGGCACAGACTGGGTAAATAAGTTTGAAGCCAGACACGAGGGCCCCGAGTGACTCTTTTATTAGAAACGGCCATTACGGGCCCCGGTGCCCCTGAAAGATGTATGAGATGTGAAGAGAAGGACAGGGAAGTATGAAGATTGATTACCTGGCCCTCCATTTAAAGGGCAGCCCGGGGAGCCTCACATCTTTTGTCCCGACAGGCCGGGATGTTGAAATGACACCAGAGGGGAGAGTTGGGTTTGTGTTTACGTCTGGTTGATTGAAAGGGCCATGGCCCTGTCTTTACTGATGAGATCCCTCGACACACACAGGCACACCATGCAACGGTGGCTTACCAAGGGCTTGATCCCACAGCAGAGTGAGAGACAAACATCCTGTAATCCTAGTAGGAAAAAAAAGAAGCAAACCTGCTCCGTTATGCTTGTTGAAATGCTTTCAGAATAAAGAAGAGGGATTAAGGTAGAGAGAGTGATATGTGCTGAAACGATACGACTGGAGGCAGAGCAGTGTTTTAATCTCTGAGCGACTACTGCTTATCCAGTAGGCGTCCTGTCCAGAGCAAACTCAAGGCAAAGAAATATGCATTCATAACCAAAAAAAAATCATATTTACCAAATTTGGGATAGCAAATGTAACCGTCCTAACCGTGCCTGTCTCTCGCTCCAGTACTTCGAATACACAACTCAGAAGGAGATCCGTTTCAACTCGGTGACGGAGCTGTGTGCCGAGGTGCCCGAGGGACAGACACACATAGGAATGAGGCACTGCCCTCACGACCGAGACCCCAAGCCGCCCAATGTCATCTGGGAGTTCAGAGATGTAAGGGGTGCACACACACACACACACACACACACACACACACACACACACTCTCTCTTTCTCCCTCTCATGCAAGAACAAACACCTGCATGCATGTGTGTGCACGCAGATATCACACAGGACTAGGCTTGTATACACACCCACGTGTTCACACCCAACCCCTCATCTCCCTTCTCTTCTAAATTGTTTCAGGACGGGACCCTTTACCACCCTCACTCAGACACGTGTGTTACAGCCTACCGCACATCAGAGGGACGCGCCGACGCCCAGATGAGGCGGTGTACCCCGGGAGACGCACAACAGCAGTGGAAGTTTGAGTGGTAGAAGGAGGAAGTATGGAAGTGGGAGGAAACCTCAAGTGACCTTCTTTGACCTTAGTGCAATTACTACAGTGGACGACTTCTCTGCCGCTGCCAATTCTCTAGCTCTCCAAGTCTGCACTCTATTTGAATGGGTATGACTAGCAGATGAAATATGGTGGAAAGTCACTTTAGGCCAATAATTCGACCGATCCAATGCTTTTATACCCACGAGAACAGTTGAATAAGTGCAGATTGTGCAGGAGTGGATGAGACTTGCAATGCAGGGTTTATTTGGTCTTTTGAAGGGGACCAGCTGAACTTAATGCTTTCTGTTCACTGTGTTGAATCCTGTGCTTTCATCTAAGTGCCTCTACAACCAAAATGGAGTCCAGCACACATCTGAAGTGTCAATATTTATGCCCAATGTAATGTGTTTTATTATCTTTTTAGATCTGAGAATGATTTGACTGTCCAGCACATGAAGAAGTGCCTGAAAACTAAAAGCAAAATAACGTTGCACTATAGAATGTTATGCTAGCGTATCATCAATACTCTTGATAACTTAGGGAAATTGAAATTAAATCCTGATGTTTACTGAATTTGCTCAAGGGTCTAAAGTGAACCAATCTTGGGATGGGTTTCTTAAAGATTATCCAAGTGCCAGGAGCGTGGCGCCAATGGCTTTCCCCCCCAACTAGCTAGAAACTAACGTGCTCCATCATATGAGAGAGAGGAGGGGAGAGGGAAAGAGATGCAGTCATGCGAGTCTACTCCTCAATTCCAACTCTTGTTTTTGGATTTGGACCCAGTTTCACGGTAGAATGCTGCCTGAACAAGACTTGAAACATTTATTAAGCATTTTTACCAAGTGCAATTTGCCCCAGAGGGGTTAGGACATGTCAGGAATGTTGTGGTCCAGTCTTACCTTATTTGTGTTTTGTAAAATCAAACTTCTCTATCACTGTGCCTTTGAAAGACAGTCAGGCTAGTAGTATTGTATGTGCCGAAATGAACTGTGCCAGTTGAAGTCAAGCGTATAAAAACTGTAACAATGTTGAGGAACGGGGTAAGTCACCCACAGGACATAGTAGGCTGTAGCACACATTGTATATCATTCCATTAACCTCAGTCATATATCTTAAACGATGCATTTGCCTGTTTAAATCCATTCCTTTGACTTGGCTGTGCCAGGCTGTTTTGCTAGAGGCACCTGTCTTAGTACTTGAAACAATAGCACCAACACACTATTTTTCCACTGAAGACCACATTGGTCTTTCTACTGGGATTTGAGGACCAATTGATCTAACTGAAATGTCTGAATGGAATTGAATAGCAGCTGTATTGCCGAAGACTGCTCATCACAGAACACTGCTTGGTCTCTGGAGTCCTTTGGCATTCATGAATATGAAATATTCTTACTAGTCAATGGTTGATCTATTAAAATGTCTTTGTAAATAATGTTTGGTTGAAGGGACCAAAGGGGGAGAGCGCTAACTTTGAGCATCTCTGAAACTACTGATAAAGCATAAGGGATGTTGATTGCTTGAAATGTAGAAGAGGGTGATTGAAATGGGATGGATGTTTTGTAATTGTTGTCAAGTAAGAGAAGAGAAAAGCTGTTAGAATGATTGAAAGATTAAAAAACTAACCAAAGATGCATGTTATTTTGTTTTTTTGTTGTTGCTGTCTTATCTCTAGGCACTGCACAGTCAAATTATAGTTACTGGGACAGCAAGCTAAAGAAACCATCTAATGTAGAGAATATATATCACAAATATCACAAAATTAAGCAAAAATGCAAACTAATAGCTCTTGAATCAGGCAAAGGTGTGCCCTGTTATATTCAACAATGTCAGCACTACTGCTGTCCCAGTTCTTACACTTTTCAGCTGTATTATGGTTTGAGCGATAACATGAAGCAACATGTGAATATACCTTAGTGTTTGACATTTACTGACAAAGCTGCCACAGTCCACAACCTCTTTCTCTACACCCTGATAGACATGGATCACAGCATTCCTAATCATTTAGCACCACCTACTGGTAGGAAAGCAGCTCTAATGTCCAAACACTTCCTTAGATCAGATAAATTGGTCATAGTAGATCACAGAAACTCTAATCCAGAGATGAATTTTTATGCTTGATGACCATATGAGGTAAACCATACAGACCAAATAATATGAGATTACTTCCCTGAGAAGTTTTTTACCTGTATTTTTATATTGTTTTCTGCAGTTGTCTATGAGCTCAGTGAATGACTAGTGATTTATACTAGTGCATACTGTAGAGCCTGTCCGATGCCATAACCTGTGTTTACACTGTTGTTGCACCACAATTACTGTGGTACATTTTGATAGCTGATGAAGTTGTTAGATGTGTGTCTGCCAATAGAATTACCGAGGGCTGTCAAACAGAAGACATGGCGAAGAGTGTAATAGCGAGAGTAAAGTGCACGCAGCTCATTTTAGTTACTTTATTTTTCAAGTTAATACATTTGCATCAAATAATTACCTTGTTGCATGGAAAATATTATCTATCAGCAGGTCCTGAATGAAGACGCCCTCATGCATTGACATTAATATTGTGTCTCTTGACAGGACGACAAGCCCAGTGCAGCATGGCATATTACAACACTCCTGCTGCCTTGTCTCTTTGTAGTTTTGACAATAAGTGTACTCAATCAAAGAGTAAGCCACTCGGATTACCTTCTCGCCTTGAATCATCGCCTTAATTATTCATCATTTTAATTTGCTTAAACATACATTTTGTGTCAAATTTCATCTTTTGTGTCAGACTTGGTTGACTTTTCATATCAGTTTCATATGAACAACATAACATAGACTTCATATGAAATTAGACCTAGGCCAGCGGTTTCCATACTGGGGTCCAGGTGCCCTTGAGAGGGTTCCAGTCAGTTCCTAGCAAGATAAGGGTTAGTTCAGTTTTTGCTGTTACTCATTCACTAGGAGTTAGCACAACGTAAACATGGCCATTCTGATCAGAGGGTTCTCTCTCCACATACAATAAATAGATGACAAAAATAGGGGTCCTTGGGATGTGAAACCTTCAAATAGAGGTCTGTAGTCTAAAGTGTATCATTCAAAGAGTCCCTGAACTGGGATTTTCCTTTTGGATAAAATAAATAAGAGATCTGGGCTATATTCAGGCTAGACTTATATACTTATTGACAGTAGGCGTATTGTACATTTTAGTGGTGGCGTGAAGCAAGAGGAACTACAAGTAAAATCAGTCACATGGTACTGCGGACCACCGTTATCCAAATAAACTACATGTTACGAACCCGGAAGGAGTCACTAAATTCACTCTTTGATACTTGAAGGAACCCACTAGAAGTCAAAACTGAAGTCAAAACTGCCGTAAAAGTTTGTTTGTTCGTGATAAAGATTTTAAATCATGGGTATTCTCAAGTTAACTCAAGTTTCTCGTGTCGTGATAGCGGAGAAAAGATTGCCCCGCTTGACACTGCTGTATAACTTCGCTTGCGTCAGTCACAGAAATTAACAGAAATAACACTCCCGGTTTAACGATTTCGCCTTTGAGATAAAAGCACATAAATTGACAAAAAAATAAAAATTAAATGAAATACTGGGGTGTATGGCATAATGAAAATCACATTATAACTCAAGCTGCACATTGAAAGTACACTGAACATTGTGTGAAATTATAGAGATACAATGGAGATCATACAGTATGGCGAATTTGCTGACTTCATACTTCCTCATGAAGGTGCAACGTCAAGTAACAAATGTTTCAACTAATATTTTATGATTTTAATACACATTAAACTTCTTGGTGAGGCTGAATTAGAATATGTCCAGAATGTGACTTTGTGGGTACTTCGCCTGAATATTAAAAAAATATATATATTTTTTAAATATTCTTTTTAAATATTTTTTTGAAATACTTGCCATTATTGATTTAAATCTATAATCATGCCCATTGGGGGGAAAAAAACATTATTCTATTATTACTTTTCCCTATAAATATGATCATACTTTCACTTTGCTACGTTGTATCAATGCGTTATTGTCCCAAGTTGCCATAACAGTTGTGGTTTGAGGGATTTTACTTTGGAAATCCTTGACCGGAAGTATAATAGCTAATTCTGCTGACATGACACTGGTTCGAACTTTAACTCAAAGTGAACTAGCGGGAAGCTAACTTTAGCCCGTTTCCCGGCGGCTCGCATTAACTGTTTCAGAGAAGCTACGGTTGCCATGATTGTGTCCATAACAAGGTGAAAAAGAAAACTGCTGAGTTGTATCCGGGTAAAAAAAATAAATAAAAGGGGGACGGAAACTTCTTGCTGCAAACCGAAAGGAAGCACTGCGTGATGCTGTTTTACTTGACCTGGATTCTTTTTTGTCTCCAGCTGAGTCCTATAATCCCAGGAGACAACTAATCCGAGTTGGCAAATCCTTTCCACACTTCTCTCAACCACACCGCCGAGGAAAACCGGGGAGGAGGAGGAGGAGTGTCCCAGTCCAACTTCCACCGAGATAAACGCTTTGACGTGCTGCCAACCGATTTACTATACTGACTAGTTTGTTAGTAGCGCATTTTTAGACCGAACCAACCTTAATTTCGTTGGCTGATAACATTAGTCACAACTGCAAAATGCTGCTTGCAATTATCAAAGGGCATCGCGCGGGCGAACGGGCGATTTCAGCTGGTGCCATTGCAGTAGCGCTCCTATGGGCATGAAAACATAACTTCACAGCGAGGAAGGAGGCGACACGATGGCACTCTGCGGGAGAAGGAATCGACCCAAGTTATTTCTCTGCCTCTTCGGAGCCTCTTTTGTGGGCTATTTAATTTTTGTCAGACACAATTCCGGTGACCTAAGCGTGACAAATCGACGAGAGGCCCCCGGAGAGCAGGATGTGGAAAGTGAACAGTTGAAGAAGCCCGTCTACGAGAAACCCCCCTTGGATTTAAATGCCCTGGGTGAAATGGGGAAAGCTGTCAAGTTGACTCTGATCGGAGAGGAGAAGAGAGAAGAGGAGGAAAGCATCAAAAAGCACCAGATTAATACTTATGTCAGTGATAAAGTGTCACTTCACCGCAGGCTGCCAGAGAGATGGAACCCACTGTAAGTAACGTTATTTGAGTGGTTTCTGCCCTTATAACAAACAACTATAGTTGTTCCTATAATAAACTTCAGAAGGATACTATACAGATGTCACAGCAAAGCTAAAAGACGTGCAAATACCTTAGGAGATAAAAATGACTCTATAAGGTAACTATAAACCAGTGTGTGTGTACCATGGAGGGCCGAGTGTATGCAGGTTTTCATTCCAACCAAAGACTACACCAGGTGATTTCACTGACTAGTCCCTCCTCTCTGGTTAAGGGTGTGATAACAGGTAAAATCACCTGGTGTATTGTTCGGTTGGCACATGATTGGACACACCTGCTATTAAACTCATAAATGACTACCATAGACACACAATAATCCTTCTATGTTCCCTTTTAAAGTAGCTGAACCTTTCCTATCCAACCCTGCTTCCTCTCACTCTCTCCCATAAACAAATAAACCCTGTCACCCCCCCACCTTCCATTCCAGTTGCAGAGAGCTGAAGTATGACTACCGGTCTTTGCCGTCAACATCGGTGGTCATCGCCTTCTACAACGAAGCCTGGTCCACCCTGCTGAGGACAGTCCACAGCGTGCTGGAGACATCCCCTGACATCCTGCTGAAAGAGGTGGTGCTGGTGGACGACTACAGTGATAGAGGTACGGGCCAATAGACTGACGCAGGGGAGAAGGGCCAGGACGGTCTAGACGGAGACAGATTGATGGACGGACACGGGGGGTTCCAGCAGACGGGCTGGCGGATTCACAGTCGAGGAAGACAGAAAGGTGGTCAGACAGGCACACAGTCCGACAGGCAGTCAGTAGGACAGAAAGGGGAGGAGGGATAGCCTGACATGTAGGCCGGCAGTTAAGAAAGTCAAACAGAGAAATGAACAGACAGGCAGTGAGATTAGCATGTAGGTCAGTTGCTTGAAACTTTGTTTATATTTGTGTAAATGTCAGACAGTCTTAACACAGACAAACCGATGTCTGGGTGATATGGAAATACAAAGAAAACCCTTTTGCAAAATGACAGTTTGAATCATTTGAATAGTTGATTATAGTGGAAGAAGAGTCATAAAGTTTACTTTGTGGAGTACCAAATACCTTGTCTGTATGTATTTGTTTCTGGCGTTTATGTGCTGGGGCTAAAGTGACGTCTAGGACTGCTGAGTTGCCTAACCAGCTTAGCAGTCACGTGCTGTTTTATCAGAAAATCAAAAACAAATGTGTGGATGTGGCTTCTGCTTGCTTGTTAAAAGTTATGCTGGTTAGCCTGGGTGTCTACATGGATGTAATAAAGGTTTAATAAGTGTTGTCTTACCGTTGACTGACACAAAACTTAACTCGGAAACTCGGAAAAAGTTTTCTGATTTTCCGACTTCATCATCTGCCTTTGAACTAATCAGGATCATTTTTGATTATGAATGTGTTGGTTTAGAGTACGTCACCCCAATTTGAAGTCTTTCTATTGTTTTCTACTTGCCCAGACTGAATGTATGGCACAGACACTTTAGGGTAACGAGATAACTCTTTAACTCCACTTCATGGATCATTCCAATCAAGTCCTGTTCTATTGTTTTTAAAGGACAAGACACCTGATGAGTTCAACACTGTTACTCCGAATCTGTTTTCACTTCATTCTTTATCAGCCAGAGACGGAGACAGAGTGACATTATTGTTATCGTTTGTTTTTCCTTTACATAAAGTTGTATTTATTCATTCAATTTAAGATGCAACTTTAAAAATCATGTCAACACAAACTTGGCATTCACACACACTCACCTACATACACACACACATACACATATACACCCACATACACACAAGCACACACAAAATAAGAATTGCCTAACTTGGTTTCTCGTTTCATTTCCTGCAGCTCATTTGAAGGAGCCATTGGAGAACTACATCTCCGGTTTGAGAAAGGTGCGTCTGATCCGGGCCACCAAGAGGGAGGGGCTGGTGCGGGCCCGGTTGCTAGGGGCGTCCATCACCACGGGCGATGTGCTGACCTTCCTGGACTGCCACTGCGAGTGTCACGTGGGCTGGTTGGAGCCTCTGCTCTACAGGTGAGAAACCCCTTAGCAGGAAATTTGAGGACTTGCTCTTTCTCTGGGTATTGTCGTCCTTTTGATTGCCTGTGGATGCAACTATAGTTTTTGGCATGTTAAATGTCTTCAGATTGGTGGGTTGTGGGTTCAAATCTCACTGCCCCCAGAATGTTGGACAGCAGGGTGGCCTAGTGAGGCTGTCCTTCAACCAGAGGACCTATGTTCAAAGCCTACGTCCATGTTGGCAAGCCTCTGCCATGCTGAAGTGTTGCTGAATCTCTATCAGCTCCAGCTCCATTTTAGAACAATTACAAGACAAAAAGTTGACACAAACATTTGAGATGGACAAACATTTGCTGGCTTTGTAGCACCACCTTCCCACAGTCCCAACAAATACCAGCTACTATTTCGTCTCTCCATCCAGGATAAAAGAGGAGCCATCGGCCGTGGTGTGTCCTGTCATTGATGTGATCGACTGGAATACCTTCCAGTACCTGGGCAACTCCGGAGAACCTCAGATAGGGGGATTTGATTGGAGGTTGGTCTTTACCTGGCACACTGTCCCGGACCATGAGCAGAAACGCCGTCGTTCGGCCACCGATGTCATCAGGTGTGTTTGTATGAGCTTTATAAAAGCTGAGTGCATAAATTTCCAGGAAAGGCAGCGTGCCCAGAACAAATGAGAAACTGCACCCATTGACATTCTGATACTGTCAGTTTGTATAAAACCAAAGTTATTTATAACTCACTGGCTCATGTTGAAACGATTCAGTCTTGATCAATCTCATCCAGCTGACTCGTAATGAATGAAAACAGGAAAATAGGTCTTTGAACTTGGTTTCCTCAGGTCTCCTACTATGGCGGGTGGTCTGTTTGCTGTGAGCAAGAACTATTTCCATTACCTGGGAACATACGACACAGGGATGGAGGTGTGGGGAGGAGAGAACCTGGAGTTCTCCTTCAGGGTGAGAAATTGTGTGTGCGTGTGTGTGTGCACGAGCATGTCTTGTGCATGTTAGAGTGCCTGGCCTTATGCATGATGTGTACAATGCACAATGTTTTCTGTGCTTATGTAAACGTTGAGTTGTGTTTGTACCAGCACTTTCCTGAGATGTTTTCCTTAAGCTGTGAAGCTTTTAGAGCTTTGAGATGGATAGTCTCCATATTGACGTGAAATATGTACAGCCTTTTGCACCAAGCCACAATGCGGGACACACAGTACTTACACAATACCTAAAATATGGTCAAATCTGGCTTACATTTACTAAGAATTACACCAGAAGAAACTCTTTATTCTCTACCAAAATCATACTGAAAAAATGCAGCCAAAGAGTTTAATACTTTAATTGCATTGAAGAATTTGAGCATCCCATTTATCCAATAACCTCAAATTCCTCAAGCGAAGGAACCAAAAATATTTCCCTCCAACAGCAAAACATCTTTTCTGTTTCCAGTCCCCTCCACAACAAGGCTGTGCATTGTGTTGCCTGATTAAATCGTGTCTGAGAGGCTAACCAAATCCTCGTGGTGGTGTTGTTAATGCTGTTTAGATCTGGCAGTGTGGCGGCAGCCTGGAGATCCACCCCTGCTCCCATGTGGGGCATGTGTTTCCTAAAAAGGCCCCGTACTCGCGGAGCAAGGCCCTGGCCAACAGCGTGCGGGCTGCTGAGGTCTGGATGGATGAGTACAAAGATCTCTACTACCATCGTAACCCCCACGCACGCCTGGTGAGTCTGCAGAGATTCATTGAGAAACTGTTCCTACATGTTCAACAACATTCATCTGTGGAGCGATTGAATGGTTTGTTTCCTGTGTGGAGGATTGTGAAGGCAGTGTGTCTTGAGTGCAGCTGCACTCTTCCACATAATTGGCCTGAATGATTGATTAATCACACGCTTTCACCACTGAACACACTTGCATCATCTATCTAAAAATACATGTACACACACACGTACACAGCATTGCACTTCCCCTCCCTCTATCCCTGTGTCTCTCTCTCGCACACACACACACACACACACTCTTTAACCCAACCAACAGCATTTCCATATTCCACTACA
>CABFOQ010024273.1:0-22990 GCA_900660455.1 Gephyroberyx darwinii
TTCTCCCAATCTCAGGCCAGGGGTCATCAGGCACTGAGGTGATAAATGCTTCCAGGTCACCTCTCCAGTCTCTGGAGGTCAGGGAGAGGTTTTCTGCAGAGACAGCAACAGCGTGATCACTCAACCGAGACAGCAGAGTTGAACCTACTGACCTGCATGATCCCTTACTATCTCTGGTCCATCAGCTTTCTCTCTCTTTCTGGCTGACTGTGGCTCTGTATCTGCCTTTCTGTCTCTCCATGTGAAATGAAAAACAGGAAGATAAAAATAGGACCCCAGATAATTTGAATGAAATTGTCCTCTAAACTACTGTCTGTGCCACTCCCTGCCATGTCGGGTCGGCTGGAAAAAACAGTGTGAGCTTGTACAGTGTGAGCTTGTAGGTCAACGGCCTAAAAACAGTCTGGGATTCCAATGTAAATCAACTTGTTTCAAGAATTTCTTCAGTCACATTTTTTAATTCTGGTCTAGTCTAGCCTAGTCTATTCCTGGAACAACTGCATTGGAAGTGAAATGATCTCAACCTGTTTTTTACTTGTTTAGGAAGATTTTCAGAGTGAATATGAGACCAAATAAATTATATATAATGGATATAATGGACATTTTTTTGCATTCATGATTTCTGTTCTTTCTCTTGCAAATCACATACTCAGATGTATGTATGCATGCAGACACATATACACACACACACACACACACACACACACATACACACACACACATCTGATTCCATCTGAGAACATTAACAGTCCAATCTCCCTCATGCTGATTAGCTCCCCACTGAATCGATCCGTTGTTGTTGTGCTCCGGCTCCCCGCTCTAAAACTAATCTAGTTGACTTTCATAACTAGAATAATCTGATTATAAACCCCCGGTATGGACGGCATAGTGTGGCAGAGGTCACACACCACTTTCTGGGAAATGCCACAGACTAAAAGGGTTCTCAATACAGAGAGCCGCTGTGTCACGGGAAAACAGAAAGCTTTACTTAGATTGTTCATAATTATCAGAATTGCTTCCTTTTCCCTGTGTGTGTGTGTGTGTGTGTGTGTGTGTGTGTCTGTGTGTGAAGATTTTCATTCCTACATGCTGTATTTCCATTTGGAACAAAACAGTGAGCCGACATTCAGTTGAATATATACATTCAGTTGAATGATATAAGTGATATAAGATCAGTGGAATGAAAATATAAGATAGCTTACACCTTCAATAATGTTCATCAGTGACTTCTATTTTTACAAGAGCAATCATTTCGTCAATGTTTTCCAAATGGTGGATATCTCATTTCGGAATGAAGCTCCTCATATCCTTTCCCTCAACCACAAATTGAGTAATGTTTATGTTTGAACCAAGGCTGACATGTGGTGTGTGTCTCCTACAGCCACCACACAAGAGAGTCCTCCTTCTCTGGTTTGTTTGGGTTAGACAGCAGAGGAATGAGGGAGGGAGGAGCGGAGGGGAGGACAGAGAGATGGGGAAGAGTGGAAGGGGAGGGGATGATGAGGGGGGTGGAGGGGAGGAGAAAGGAGGAGGTGGTAGAGATGGAGCTCTAGAAAGAGGGAAAAGAAAAAAGAGGGAGAGAAAGGAAGGAGAGAAAGGAGAAATAAAGAGAAGGACCCGTGAAGGGAAAGAAGAGAGAACAGTGGGAGAAGGAGAGGAAGGGATGGAGGAGGACAGGACGATTAGGAGGAGGGGAGGAGGGGAGGAAAGGAAGGAGAATGAGAGAAGAGGGGAGAAAAGGACCATGGAACATGGGAATACGGGAAAGAGGTGAAAGAAGAAAGGGAGGAGGGAGGGAAAGAGGAAAGATTGGGAGGAGTTAAATTCCTGAAGTGCAACCAGCCTGGTATGATTCTGCTGTTGAATGTAAACACAGGCAGAGAGGTGGACTGACAGCCTGTCACAATGACTCATGAGGCAGAGAGAGAGAGAGAGAGAGAGAGAGAGAGAGAGTGAGAGAAACAGAAAGACAGAGAGACGGATGGAGAGGGCTGTTTTAAAGGAGGAAGAAATGAGGAGAGAAGAGAAGTGAAGAGAGTGAGAGGTTGAGATACTGAAGGGAACAACTTCCCTTCATCTCTAATTTGAAATTGAATTGAATTGATTGAAATGTTCCTCCTTTCTTGTACTCCTGAAATTGAAGAGAGATGGAGAGAAGGAGAAGGAGAGAGGTATACGTAAACAATAGTCTGTCAGACAGAGCACCCTCTTGTCTCCTCTCTCAAATGATCTACTGAATAGACTCAATCAAGAGAACGGCATCTCCTCTTTTCTCTCCTCGTCTCACCTCTATTCTCCTTATCTCACTTCTACCCTTTAATCCTCCTCTCGTCTCCTCTCCTCTCCTCTCCTCGGGTGTACTCAGCCTTCTCCTGGCAGGTGACCACATACTGAGGTCAGAAAAATATTATGAGCCCTTTGTTTAAAACATTGTGTTCACGTTGCTCTGATTACACATCATGTACTGTATCCACAAACAATGTTTCATTCCAGAATGAAGCCACTCTTGCAGGCTAGTTCATGACAAATGTGTACAGACCAGTAATGCTGGATATTTTTCACAGTGGCTTGTCTGCAGTCCAAAAGCTGTTGGCAGTTGGTAGTTTTTCCATTTCAAAATAACATTCATATGTTGTTACAGCAGTTTTAGTTTTTTGTAGTTTATTTTTTCCATTTTCATCACAGGGGACCCCTTACTGAATCCGAATGCCAGTTCTACCCATTCAAGTTTTCTGAATCCATAGCAGCATGTCACAGCACCGACCATGCCAATCAGCCAGGGCGGTAGGAGACTTGGTGTTAGTACTACATCTAGTGGCTCTTACCATTATTGCATCTGAAAAACCTTCAGCAGGGCATGCACAGTGTATGGATGGATTTCACTGACTGAAAGCCACTATCAAGTTCTGGACTAGTTTTAATTCTTTCCTTCTTGTCTGTCTGTCTGTCTGTCTGATTCCAGCAATCCCGATAGTATATTTTGCAGAGTGACACCATTATTCTTTCCACAGCACAATGATATTTGAAATACACAATTGATTGTAAGTCTCAGTACCGTACTTTAAATATTTTTACCACAAGCCATAGAGGGATCAGATGTAGCCTGGTTATTGTACAAATAGACAGAACAACAACAGAAAACTACAATAATAAACAAAGAAGAGTTTTTTTAGTTTTTTTTATTAGGAAATGAAAGCAGCCCTCCACAGTTGTGAAATTTTCAGGAAGCTGGTATGACAGAAGCCATTGTGCCCACAATATGTAGTATCAATGATATAAACGATATAAACTTCTAAAAGACTTAATTTTTAATTTACTAGTTAATTTATTATTCAGAACAAATATACAGTCTAATAAATATTTTGCAGAAAGAGTATACAAAAAGCTTATTTCGCTTGAGAGCTGGCCGATAACTGAGGGAAAACGTAATTTAAAAAAGAAGCAGAACACACTTGGAAATTCTTCGAAACATGTTCTTTCCCTTTTGGTATTCGGTACTGCACAAACATGTGACGTGTTGGAAAATCCACGGCAGATAATAAATGGCTGTTTTTACAATGTGCATGGTAGTCCTTTCCTTAGAAAACATTCTGCAATCTGGATAGAGCACAAATACACTTTAAAACAAACTGTCTCTGGTATTAAATTATTACAAATCTTTATCATGGCTCCATATGCGTTCAGGAGTCATCACTGCTGGCATTCAGACTTTCTTCTTCACAGATCCCATTATTGATCATTACTGCTAGGCAAAATTACTAAAAGAGTAAGGCCCTGAACACACAATGGTATATAAATATTATTCCCTGTATAAATATTAGAGGAATAACTTTTGACTGTTTTCAAAACATAAATATGTGAATACTGTTGATGTTGATGGTCTTTGTAAAGGTATGTGCACTAAATTGAACATTGCAGCAAAGTAACATTTTACTTTAACGTTACGTTACTTTAACGCTACTTCAGGAAAGTGTTCATGGGAAATGTTAAAGTGCAATAAAATGAATATATCTTCAATTCAATCTTGTGCTTCAATCTTACTGACACTGGCAGTAAGATTGGCAGTCTGGAAAGGCCTATAAAACTGCAATTTGTCCACGGGACACAAACGTCAAAAACAGTAAAACAATTACATTACATTACATTAAAGTCAAGTAGCAGCTTTTATCCAAAGTGACTTACAATAAGTCCAGTCAACATAGGTAGGCACAAGAACCACTAGTTACCAGAAATCGTACGTGCATTTCCTTCCTAAACAAGCATCTAAGAGCATAACCAGTGCTAAGGTAAAAGTGCAATAAGATATCTACCTACTTTTTATTTAAACAAATGAAACAAATAAGCAAGTGCTAAGAGGAAGGGTCAAGGTAGTATTTCTTGAAGAGGTGGGTTTTCAGCCTGCGGCAAAAGATGAGTAACAACTCTGCTGTCCTGACATCATAGGGAGTGGTTAGGTGAGGGTGTAGGGCTTGACCAAAGAGGTTATTTTAGGGGCAGGGGCAGCTACTCCACGTTGGGAGAGACACACTGTATTCATTAGTAAAGGAAGCTGGTGAATACTTTTATCTAAAAAAAAAAAAAAAGATACTATAAGCACCATAAGTATTACAAGTATACAGTGGGAATGTAAACATTAGTACCATGCTGTCCCCACTGAGCTTCACATTGTAGCAGACATTGACCCATCGCATTCCTGACCAGTCAATCAAAAAAGTAACATCCTCTTGAGTGGGATGCAGTTCAAGTTCTCGCATCTAGAACAAGTTTTTTGGTTCCAACAAGGAAACAGTTCTGGGATTCTTCTTCACCATTGAAGCATTCACGATATCTCTATCACTCCTCCCTTCAGAGCAATTCCCTCCCTGAACAGAATAAAATAATAGAGAGCAATGGGGAGGTTAATGGAGACAAGACTGTGAGTGTAGTAGTAATGAATGTGATGAACAGAAAACATTGAAGGGAATGCAGATGAGGAACTGTTGCAACAATTATGACTAACAGAATTCTTTTCATTACAATTGTGTCTTTTAGCATTCTTCAGATATTTTGCTCCATCTGATCTCATTAATTTTGTAATTGTTTTTAATTGTTTGTAATTGTTTGTAATTGTAATTGTAATTGTTTGTAATTGTTGCCGAGGTATCATGACTTTTAAATTGTCTGCAATGTCTCATACATGATTATACATCGTTCAGTGTTTCTGGGAAAATATGCACTTACTCTGGCTTAACGGCTTCCTTTGCTCCTGGAAATCAACATAAAGACAATACCATTAGTTTTGTGCATTGCTATTTTTCACCTTTTTAAACAGAACTGCAAATATATGTAGAATGGGTAAATTGTGACAAACCTGATTTATGTCCTTACCTTTGGAATTGCATATTCTGCCTTTACATGACCACAGTATTGCCCCAACAAGCAATATGCTTGCTATTATTGCAACACAAATGGCTGCTATCACATATACAGAACGTTCAGGCTTAATCTTGCTTTCACCTTCAGAAGAAAACAAATACATACATCAAGGGATTAAAGGATATACTGTCAAAGTATACAGTAAAATTTGCTTCTTATTAAAATGCAATTTATGTTAGCACTGGGCCTTTTCACAACTCTGCAAGCAATCCACTTACATCAGAGATGCAGCCTGCAGTGTTTGTTGCTTGCAGGTTTGTGAAAAATAGGCCACAAGCGGCTAATTTCACTGTAAATACACTGTGAATATCATCATCCCAAATGTATTAGCTTTTATCTTCAGTTAAAGATGATCTACTCACGTGTTAGTTTACACTAATTTAACCTAAGCTATTCGATATGTACGTATCGCGTATATAGCTATATAAAATGTACATACTCTTTACTGCTATTTGCACTTCTGGTTCGATGCCAAACTGCATTTCGTTGTCTCAGTACTTGTACTCTGTGCAATGACAATAAAGTTGAATCTAATCTAATTTATTTTCTATCACCCAATTGTTTCCTTCTCTACAAATACCAGTACTGACCTGCAAATATCTGAATAACCTATGACATTATGACACTAATTAATCCATCCTTTATGTCTCAGTAGTAATATACTGGTAAGGACTGATAAATATTGAGTAATTTAGAAATATGGCGCAAAGTATCCACTCGTTTTGCTTTACAGAATCACGGCACATTTGAAAGATCAAATTCCACAGCACACCAAAAATGGACCTGGTGAGGAAGACATTTGGACTAACACCACCCTTCAACTTGCTCCTTAGGTTCAGTACTCACAGACTGTGAGCTTCTCTGAGGTGACGTCCCCCACAGAGCAGCTGAAGGACTGTAACAGTCTATAGGAGCAGTTGAAGTATGCAGTGCTGGAGCTGTTGCTCAACATGGAAGCTGGGTCAGTCTCTATACTGCTGTTCATGACTCTCCACTGTTGGTTGCTGTGATTGAGAGTCTCAGAAACGTTCCACGTCACATCCCTGCTGGGGTAGCCGCCATGTGACGCACACGTGACCAGGCAGCTAGAGACATGGTTATCATCACTACAGACCACTGCTGGTGTAAGTGCGCTGTAGTTGGCTAGGGAAGAAAGAGAGAGGATGAGACAGAGAGAGATGAAAGGGCTGATTAACAAAAGCATGAAGAGAATTCCCTTCATGGGATTGGACTTCATTGCTAAGTTAGTCACTGATGGTGAGCTATGAATGAGATGAGTTTTTAATGATTTCTCTAAGATTTTGACATGGATCCTAAGCATCATATTCTACAGCTAGCACTTAATATAAGTAGTTTACATAAGAACATAAGATAAATGGCTAAAATGTGAATGTATATGGTGCAGAAAGAGGAAGTAAGACTGTTCTAGAGAGGCTGAAGAGGGCCTCTGACGTCAGCTTTCTACTTCCTCTAATAGGTTAGTTCTTAATCTCTTGCCAAACAAGTCTTTGTGACTGAAGATAATAGGTAACAGGTAAACAGGTTTCTGTAGTGTGATTTAGTGTTAAACGGCTTAGCGTGATTACAATATAACACTGATATGTATTCAGACTGCAAAAGTGTCAAGTCCTGTAAAGTTTTAAGATAAGCATATCATCATATCCTGGCTGGCATTTGTAATATTTGCAATCCTGGAGTTAAGTAAAGTTAAAGGACAATTCTGGCCATGGTGAATGTTAAGCGCATTTTCCACAGGGACCTCTCTCCCTCAATCTGTAGCTAAAGGGATGTTGTAGATGTCCTACATTTTACCTATATGTTCTAAATTTTGAAACATGTCTTGTAGGATAAGAAAAAACGTATCAAACTTTGTAATCATTAGGTCTGACTGATTTCAGGTGGCAAAACTCTCTTCCTCGGCTCAGAGGCATGAAATTAAGTGGAATTTAACCATAAAGGACGTTAGCAATTGGAGAGAAGTGATGTCTGGGTGTGACTTCTTATATAAACAAAAGTGTAAGCAAAACTCATGGTGCCAGTTTTGGGTGAAACTGGCAGGGCAGAAGTATTTTTTTTATTTTTAGAATCCAACGTTGTTGCGATGGTAGAGTTTTGTTGCTACAGTGTTTTGCCTTCTTCCTTGTTTTAATGCTTACATTTTCACCTAACGTCACAGACATGCCTACTCTTGTCCCGTTCGTCCAATGAGGGCTTTCTGAAAGTGCGTATTAATTAAAAAATATTCAAATGTATTTGTAAAGGAACTACTTTTCATTCACAATTTGATGTCTATTTATATTTCCTCCATGGATTACGTTACTACAGTTTGTCACATGATAACTGTTTCTCTGGCAATAGCATGGAAAAACCCACAGGAATTTTTAGGGAGAGAAAACACTGTGGCCAGAATTATCCTTTAAGAAGGTTTTCAAGAAATGAAACAGAATATACACAAAATATAAGAATTTGCCAACATCAATACACCTACAACTTGATGATCAAATACATTTTGCGTTGTATCTTTATAAATAATTTATCTAATTTAAAATGAAACAGAATACCTGTGACACTTAGATGTATGGTAGACTCATTAACTTCTGTGTCATCATGGGATTTGATATGGCACGTATATGTCCCACTGTTTGAGACATTTAAGCCCCACATATGCACAGTTCTCTCAGTGTGGTTCACCATGATTTGCGGACTGGGAGATGGCATGGGTTTTGAATCATGATAGCCATTGAGAAATTTTGAGTCCCTCTGAAAGTAGAGAAAGACCAACTTTCTCTGTTTGTCAGAGGGGCAGACAAAGGTCACATTCCCACCAACCTCCCCTTTGACCTGGATCACAGCAGCAATACCTGAGAGACAAAGGCAGACAGGGGTGAAGCGTTAGAGGATGAGGGTGGAAAAGGTTTCAGGAAATGGGGATGAATTCATATGAATTACTTGGTGTGCTATGAGGAACAAAATATTATTTATTTAGTATATTTTGTACATTCTGTTTTTTGTGATACTTATGCTGCTGCAACCCCAGAATTTCCTTCTCAGGGATCAATAAAGTATCTATCTACTTCTGAAAATATATAGTCATGGCTTTAGTTTACATTTGCCTTAGAATGTTATCCATGTATCATCGCTTTAAAGTGATATTTCTTTTAGTAGAACAACGATAGGATTTTCATTAGGGCCTTGTTGAACTGCACATGTCTGAAATGCCTGTGGTAGTAACCTTTATAAGCCAACTGATGATCCTGATCCTGATCCTGATCCTTTTTTCTATTTCACATTTCTCTTCAATTCAAATTGCTTGTAGCTAGTAGAAGATTCATTTCAAGTTTCCTGGTTTCCTCGTGGTAAGTCGTGTCATTTTACGACATTGGATTCTTACGTTAGCTGTAAATGCTGCACTACGCAAGATTGTTATGAAAAAATACACTTGTCTTAACAGCAGAAATCACGGACATGGACACTGGCAGGAAATCTTCTCAGCCCACAGGAAGTGTAGAATCATAGAGAAATACAAACTGCCCCCTAAACACCAGAGAAAGATCTTTTGTCTCTGTCACCCTTTAGTATGATTTGGCATAAAACAACCACAGACTGACAGGGTACAGTTTACTGACGTCACAGTACATGATTTCTAGTACTGAAATTTTCAGTGTCCTGTCACTGCCATTTGGAGGTAATGCAATGCTTAAAATTGATACACTGATGCACCCAAGGATGACCTACATATTAATAGAACTTGGCAATTCTTTCTTTTATTTGCCTTTTAATATCTTCAAGAATGTCATTCTGTATCCCAAATCAAATGAGCAGTTTTTCCTGTTTGTAGTTATAGGTATCAACAGCTGGGAACATATCCTGAATATCCACGCTGGTGGCAGAGACAAAAAGTTTCTAGTGTTTCTAGCATTACTGGCTCAAACCAAAATATAGCCAAGTTGCTTTGAGATAATAAAACCATTAATGAAATTATCTAAACTCACCAGTAAAGCTTTTGATTCAATATAAAATGAAACAATATAAGCAGGGTAAACATTCATTTCTTACTTAAGGTTGTGTGTGGGTGTCATGGTTTGGACTTTTTTTTAAAGAGACTTCTACTTTATGACGTTGTGACCAATCTCAGTTCCCCTTCAAGCTGCTTGCTCTTTCCTTTTTTTTATCTGAAACATAATGCTGGTGGTGTCCCTTCCATGTTTATTCAGCTTACATGGAAATACCTCCAAAAGTTTGTTTTTAATGTCACCTAGAATATAATATGGATTTCACAGAAGCAGTGAATATGTGGCAAAAGAACAGACTGTTAGCTTTTTATTACGGGTCTTTCTTGACCTCCATGTTAATCCATTTCACAGCCATGCCAAATTCAAGTGACCAACACTAGTTCACTCTTTTAAAACACACTGTAGGTCCACTCTACTATACTAACTGGTTTTGGACTTATTGAGTGGACATGATCTACAAGGTTTAGGCAAGATTTAATTGAAATGTGGTAGCCTCACACACGTTGAAGGTGTGAAAAATTAAAAATTTACTAATTTGGTATGATTAGGTTAAGTAAGTGGCTAAGTAATAAGTGTAATCTTCTAATTGTATAACCCTGGTGGCCACCAGGCTAAGGTGTATACAGCACATACAACATTATGGGTCTGAAATAATCTCCTGATGTTTGTCCCGTCAATACCACTCTCTCTCATCCTCCCCGTAACTCTTCACTGTTGACTATCTAATAAATCTGTAAATGCCTCGAAGATTATGTGTGCACACATAGTAGTAAATTGTGTGGTGATATGTCTAATCCTTTCTCAGTCTTCATTTCACTTTCTATTCAGATAAACAGATTCCACGTAGCTGTAAAGATAAGATCACGGTGTGTTGCTGGTGTTGAAGTCATTGTTATGAAGCAGCTGCTCACCTGAGACAGGTGAGGGGAAGAGCCACGTCACAATCACAACCATGGCCAACGCCTGACACCCTTGGAGCCTGGGAAGTGTTGAAGACAGGACTTTTTTTTTACATTTGTTTACCTGGTTACACAGGGAACCATGGTAACACGGGTGACGTGCATACGGGCACATTGATCATTCTGAACACCTACTCTACTTCAACTTTCAAGAAATGACACTACAGCATAAACAATACTCTTAAATTGTTCCTCCTCTTCAGATTCCTCTGAAGCCACACTTGTTCCCTAACTGGTCATAATCTTAGTCATTCTTTTTCTAGGTAAATGGACTGCCTACTGTCCTTTAAACAAAGTTCCTCCAAAAGGCTTGACTGATGCTTAGAGCAAAGCACAAACAAGGAATTGTCAGCACAGATCTTATATCTATATTTTTGTATCTAGAAAGTTATGCAACTGAATTCAGAACAGTCCCCCAGTGGTTCCTCACTGAATGTTGCCAGGCAATACATTTAATTCCACAGTCAGCAGAGTGATGGCTGTTTAACGACATTTAGCTCCAACCAGACCCCTAACCTGGGCAGTTCCATTGAGCTATACAGCCCTTGGGAATATGTTGTCACCTTGCAAAACTTTCAATCAACCAATCTATAAAGGATTACTTTGAATGAGAAGGCCCAATTCATCCTAATTCTTCCATGCTGGGCATGTCTAGGTCATGCTGTTTACACTTGCCATGACATCATCTTTTACGTTGAAGGGAAACGTGGGCGTGCTGACATGGATTGTCTCCAAATTCCTCTACATGCACGGCATAACTGTTGTAAACACCAGTGTTGTACTCTCAAAATAATGACAGAAAATGTGGCGGATACTTACAGAGAATGCTGTGGTTGATTGTTTGACACCTGTTGAAAGATAGATAAGGTTATCACTGGTGTGTTAAAGGAAGGGATCAATGACATAATGCTTGGATTTTCCCTTGTTATGAAGCAATCATGCAGCAATGTAAAATGATTTGTTATAGCAGGCAGAATTAGCAACAACTTTCATGTGAGTCAGATTTATTCACCCGTGTATCAGATCAGTGGGTGATTTTCTCACAACTAGCAGGTGGGATGATGAGCAGGTGGGGTTGTTTTCCCTAAATCTAAACACTAGTAGTCATGACCTTTGACCTACAAGCCAAAACCAAGAACAACAAGCTAATTAAAAGCTGTTGCCTTTCTACCCTGCCTCTATTAAAGAACTGTTGATTCCTACCAATGACCGCTAATAGTAGGAAAAGCCACTATGGTCTCTTTTTTATTGATAGTACCACAATTACTAAGTACAGTGAAACATTAAGCGAATGCTCTATGCAAGATCAGGCAGGAAAACCTTCTTCTGAATCCATATACAAAACAAAAAATAAGTAGGAGAGGCTTTTAAAACAAGCTATCTGAAATATCTTGCTGGACCTCCACATTCCCCCTCAGATATCAGTAACAGGGAAATGTGAGAGTTCCCCTCAGACAGGTTGGAGGAAAGTCCCACTGGGCAGTATCAGGGAAAGCTGCAGTGTAGTGGCAGACAGTGACAACAGTCTTAGGATGTATCACTATGGAATGGTCTATGGTCTTAAGCTGTAAGTTTAAACACAAAATGGCTTACTGTTACATAAAGTAATGAGTCTGGATGCCACAGTAAGAATAAATCTCTGATCTGGGTTCCAGCCTTAAAAGATGCCCTGACTCATCGTGCATACAGCACAGGGGCAAAGCACAGAGATGGTGAAAGCTATTTGAGAGTATATCTGTTAAAGCATCAGCATGTTAGTATGGAAAATATCAGTGTGAAAAAAGTATAAAAACTCCTTTTCTCCCAAGGAGTCATTCATCAGGTTCAATATAAGTTAATTGCACTACCACAGTACTTAATTTACCTATAACCAGGAAATCCATCCATCCATGAGCATGAAAACAACTGAGAACCTCTGACTTACTCGACACAGTTGAACTGTGAAAGTAGTAGTACTGTGGAATGGGCTATACAATATATTACATAGGGCTAGATTCATGACTAGAGGCTGACTTAAGGCTTGGCAGAAGATTTAGACGTATTCATGGTTTAATGGACGATAAAAAAAAAAAGGATCCATGCAGGTTATGTAGTTGAATGAAACTGAGAGGTGATAAACAGTACAATTTTAAATCAGTATGTTTAGTGGTTGGGGTTATATAGGAACACCACAGGGCTTTAGAGAGACCAGTGATGAGAAAGAACTCTCATCTGCCAGACACTGAGCAGTGTGTCCCTTGAAGGCACACATCCTGATATGTGTACCAGACCTCAAGTCTGAGGAAATTCCCAAAGGGAGAGGATAATATAGTTGCAGTCTAGTGTGCATCAGGAACATCAGGAGGTGAGGGACAGTGAAAGCTGTGTGGCAGTGAGAATGTGACATTAGCGACTAGGTAATGTTCTATTTACTATATACACCACATTGGCCTTGTTCACTCATCCATATACACATCACATCTACATCACATTTACTCATGTGACAATTTATTTGATGTGAAACTTGATTTAACACTCAACCGCAAAAACACAAGAGAGGACTTCCAGGAGAGTTTCCAGCAGACACCAAATCTAAGGAAATTCCTATGGGACACATAATAACCTCCTTTATTGTACATGCTGTGCTGGGTATCAGAAAAGTGATACCAGAGGGACAATGAAAGTTATCGGAGAGAGATTTACTTGACAATATGGCTTGTGGTGGTTGTGGTTCATAGAATGATTTACATTACAATTTACATATTTTGTGGTTATGCTACATGCCCAATTGCCAGCAAAGTGTTTTGCATGGCATACGAGCCACACTGACTATTTAGCACTCATTTATAATAATCTGTGCTGTTAACATCGTATGAGTCCGTGTGGCCTTTTTATGGCCTCCTTGCATTCTGTAAAAGTAGCTGACTCACAATGAAATTGCATTTGCAAATGTTCACTCAAGATTGAAAGCTAGCATGTGCATATGAGTGCTTGGCTTTGGGGGACTTCATAGATGCATTCAGTTACAACAGTGATCAGAAGTTAAACAATGAGGCTATAGTTGTTGCCAGGTGGGGATTCCCCCATGACGTAACATGATTTACATAGCAGTTATCTGCCAGGTTCTGTTGCCAGAATCAAGACATACCTGGGACTGCCTAGGATTCCTCTAGTTTCTTACTGTAATGCCAGCTGTGAAACTGTATACCGCCCCCATACATTCAGTTAAAAAGGTCTCTTATGAAACAAGGAAACAGCGTGCAACTATTTGCAGTCTACTGTTTCCGAAGTGAATGAAGCAAAAGTGTAAAAGACAGTGAGTAGTGAGAGGTGAGAGACCTGTGGCGGTGGCGGTGGAGCCAAAGCCAAAACATAAGCAGGCATTCTCTTTCAATATGTAATTGAATCTTGTATCATGGGCCATGTGATGTGTGGTGAAATGGTAGTTTTTCAGTAATTTAGAGTATTCAGTATCCCGGTGATGAGGTACTTATGTAGTGTAATTTAGAGTATAGACGCTTGTTTGGGGAGGAGATGCACTGATGATCTTGTTTGGATAAAAGCTAAATTAATATAATGTAATGTGTAACCCAGGGCTTATAACTCTTTGGACCTGGGCAACTTATAGCATTTATCCATCAATCCTTCCATTCACTAGAAGCACTATTGCTGATTGCTAAGTGATCATTTAATTTATGGTTTCTTATAAGCACTTGTTGAGCCAAAAAATCAAAAGACAGATTACTAGACTAGACTAGACTAGACTAGACTAGACAGATTACTAGAATCCCCTCTGATAGTCAAATCATATATTGTCATGGGGGAATTCCCTTCCTGGAGTACACAAATCCTCTCAACTATTTAAAGTCTGATCACTCAACAGTGATATCCTCTGAAACAACCATGTATGAAGTCAACAAACACTAGACTCTCATTCCCATAGCAGTGATTTATAACATTGACACACTTATGATGCAGGCACTCACACACGGTTACAAGACATGCACACTCTCCCTCCCTTTTCCCTCTGTTCATTGCTTTATTTGCTCTCTCTCTCAGACAGACACACACATTCAAGCACGTACACAGTGCCAAGCAAGTCATTTTTTACTTAGCTTTTTAACGCATGAGCAGGCAGTTCCACATATAAGTCCACATACATGACTTTTTATCGCTCTTGTCACGTGTTTGTTAGTGTGAATTGTGTCAATTGTGTAATGTCAATAGCATAGTCCACACACACACACACACACACACTCCAATCAAAGCATTCACAGACCGCTGCTCAGCTATTTCTTTGACTCGTACTAGATATACTAGATAAATAGAAATGTCATTCATTCATGAAAAAAGCAATGAATGGCTAAAAACACAGTCATTCTCTAACAAATAACTTAAATGACCACAGCCACAACAATAGCATGTAACATTTTCAAACAGTGAGAGGACACGAGAAGAAAAATTTAGCAAATGCTTACCATCATGCTTCCTCCTTGTCTGTCAAGCTCTAACTGTTATCTGACAATTCTTGTCCGCGTGAGTTTCATGGGTGGAGCCCATGACTCATTTGTGAGGTCACTAGATCAGCACTTCTTTTCATTCGCGTGTGTGTGTGTTGTGTGTGTGTTGTTGTTGTTGTAAATTCTTTATTATTAGGATATACCCCTTGAGATGTACCATCTCATTTCGAGGGGGTTGTTGGCGTCAATAATATTCTTCTAGTGTGAATGCTTTTTGACATTATTTGTTTACAATAACCCACTAATCTCACAAATACTGGCGTTTGTGGGTGAGGGCACACATGAGAAGTAGAGTACTGAAAGCGAAAGAGAGACAGAGAGCGAGACTATGTTATTGCATGTGAGAGAGAGTGTGTCATGAGGGATATGTAGTTGTAGACAATACAGGGAGTAGAGAGAGCATGGTGCCATAGCCTTGTTCTGGGAATGCTTAGAGTTAACCTAATACAACCCTAAAGGTCAGAGTTAACCTAAGGCAATTTGAATGAGTTGATCAATCACAACTACACCATCTCTGGACATCACTTACACTACTTCATGTAAAAAAAAAAAAAAAAAAAAAGGAAGGGTAATGGGAAATGACAGGCAGTTAGACATGGGCCAGCACTCAAAAACACTTAACTTGTACCCCTGTTACCAATTGTGAGTACACTACTTAGATTCTTAAAGGGTAAGATAACCTCTTTGCAACTTATAAATTAAGTTTCATTTTTGGCACGCCACTCACCAGCATTTGTAGAAATTAAATGGTAAGTGGTAAGGTGGGGTTTCCTCAGTTACTGAGAAAAACCCTTGGTTTCCACTCTAGATAAGCTTTTCTTGAGACACAGTAAACACTGAAATATGTCATGTCTGTGTTCTTTATTCTGCTCTTCTGCACTCTATTGTTATTATTGTTCTTCTTCTTCTTCTTATTATTATTCCATGGGGGATTAATACTATATATTCTAGGTAACCGGAAAAATATACCGGATATTGTCATTGTGATAGATGACTTGAATAACTTAATACAACAAACCATCAACATAACTGCTACCATAATGCTTCACCAGCTATCTCGTAATGCAGTCTGTTTCTTCAATGCAACTCTAAGCTTTGCCAGAGTGTGAACATTACCTAGACCCAACGAGACTCCCTGACTCATTGATCAAAAGAGACTGGTGCTAGAGCTGAATGGAGGTCTAGCTCGGTAGGCTAGTGTAAACCACCCTCTGGAAAAAACATCCAGTAGGGGAAACAATGGGGCGGTCGAGGCGTGTGCTATCTACAGGTACTTTGTATTGTTTGATTTCCCGGAAATGCAGTGTTGGGGTGACCATTAACTTTTTTCAGTCATTTTAAAACATTTTAAAACTTACCACTCCCCTGAAGGGTACAATATATAAGTATAAACAAGCGATATAGGTATATTTCCATTTCAGTAAGTGGTGCAGTATATACAGTATACTATGCCCAACTTTGCTGTTTTGGTCCATAAAGTAGATTAAAACACAAAACAGATATAGGGTGACAATAAGCATTTTTCTTGCAAACTTAGTGTTTTGTGTGTGAGTGCACATGTCATTATGGTCTGTGGTCTCGTGGTGACAGCGACCTGGCACAGGTAATGTGTTAATTTCTCATAAATGTATTCAGTCTACAGAGTTGTTTTGAGTTGTTAACTTACCACATCCTTCATGTGAGTGAAGGATGCGCCCATAACGGTTTCTGTTAACTCCCATACCTCAAAGTCAACAGCATTAGGGTAGTTTCACACACTCAAACCTCTCTTCACACGCCACACTATTTTACATTGTTCTAGCACTGTGCCTAATAGTACTTATTATTATTAATGATAATCATAATAATCATGATAAATGATATATAAAATAAAATATAAAATATACATGTACATATTTTGATTTAATATAATAAATATTTAATTAAATATTTCCCTTTACCCACGTATTCCTATTCAGGGTCACAGGGAGCCTATCTTAGCATACATTGGGCAGAGGGCAGGGAAACACCCTGGACAGGTAGCCAGTCCATCACAGGATGCATAATGATGATTAATAAATGTAGTTATTATTGATATCTGGTAACCTAACTGTTAAGGCTTTATGTATTGTATGGTAAGTTACGATACAAAAACACCTAGAATGCATTTACTTGCAAATCTTCAGGAGACTGGTGGACAGTGTGTGGGAGGAGAGGCTCTGAGATCATAACCACAGGTCCAAAAGAAAGAAAAAAATAACAAACCAATTGCTTCCCATCAATTTAGGGGATTTTGGGACCCAATGTTAATCTCACTTTCAGTAGGATTCTCACAACTTCCTTCTCTTACTAGGTATGCCAAGGTATCTCTGTCAAATGTATTTATTCTTTTTACAAAGAAAATGCAAAATACTCCAGACTATTTCAAACTGCATGTAGTCTACTGTCCATGTGTTAGTACAGCAAGCAGAAGTAAAATCTAATGTGCTACATCTATGTTATTTCTAAAGTGGTTCTTAAACTTTTTCAGTCTGTAAATTTCATGAGAAACTGACCCATCAAAAATCAGCCTGTGATTTCAACTAACAGTTAAAGGGGCAGTAAGTACAATTTTTACTGCCCCATAGCACAGAATGACCGTAATATATCTGCAGTAGGTTGATAGGTTTATTGATCAATACCAGTGTAACCCAGTGACCTAACAATTACTTCACTACTTTGTATTTTGTACTTCCTACTTCCTACTGGAAATTAAAGACACTCCCAGTCTCTTTGAGTCTTTGAAGGAGGAAATACGTTCTATTGGCCTATAGACGTCAATAAAGGTCATAAATCACCTTGCCCTTTTAAACTAAATAATATATATATATATATCAGGTTTCAACTCCTAACTAATTATGTGTGTAGTTGAGTGCAAGGCTGAGTGCAAGGCTTTGCTTGTGTGACAACACTGCACTCTTCCTTGTATATGGTCTCTGACAGAAATGAAACTCAGTTTAATGTCAAGGGAAACCCTGAGCAGGATTCCGTTTAAATTCAGTTCCTATCCAGAACTATGTGTGTGTGTCATTTTGTGAATTTGAATCTTAGGTCATGCTATGCTTAGATAAATACTTGAGGATGGTGGACTGTCCATTTGCGGAATGCTTTCTCACATTTGAGGATTTGAGGATATATATTGTATATTTCCTTGGCAATGTTTTCACATACCTTGATTCATCTTGCGAACCCAAATCATTTCCTTGACCTCCTGGAAGTTCCTGACACCAGATGGAGAACAGTCAGTCATTGGCAGACAGCTAACAAAGACCTAACTTAATTCTCTGTAGCCTACTCATGATTTCCTATATATTATAGGGCAGCCCCAGGGGCATGTGCCTGTTGCCAGTTGATACCAAAAAATCAGCAGCTACTGTATTGGCACAAGAGATGTTCATATTGTGTTCTGATTGTTCTGATTTTAATAGATGGTGCACTTTATTCTTAATGAGTATTTGGATTGAATGACAACCACAAGATTTTCCAGTAATCAAAACGTCAAAATATACAATTGAAACCAGTGAGACCACTGTCCTGACGACTTTCCTCGTATAAATCCCTGACACAACATGTTCTGCCTTTTCAGAATCTATGTTCTGTGGCCCGGTGGCGCAGTGCTTGCACTGCTGCCTCACAGCAAGAAGGTTCCGGGTTCGTTTCCCACCTGGGGCGCTATTGACTCTGGGGTGCCCAGGTGGGCTATCTCCCAGTATGCATGTTCTCCCCGTGCTCACATGGGGGCCTCTCCTACAATAAGGACCCCAATTGGAAAAACATGCAAGAAGAACGCCATCTCCTGTCCCGTCCCTGACCCCGACGAGGACCTAAGATCTGGAGTGTGTGTTTGGCGGCCACCACCGACTGCATGCTGTGTGTGTGACATAAAAAATGTGTGGATTAATAAAGTGTTCTTCTTCTTCATTGTTCATTTTGTCATAATTGCATTGTGCTATAATGGTACAGTGAATTCTCACAATTCCGAGCTGGGTCCTCGAGAGTGGAAAATATCAGTAAGTCATCCTCCATTGGCTAAGAGTCTCAGTTGATGCACAGCTACGTATTAAGTATGGTAATCTGTGTCGATATAGGATATTTCCAGTCATGAAAGGGAACCCAAGGCTTTATCTAACATCAACAATCCACCTTAAAACAGGATTCATACATGCCATTCCACTGATCCACTGAGGAACATTCACCCAATTGAGTCTTTAATCTATGATATCATGGAGAGAAAAAAAAAACTCATTACATTATGGACATGCTCTGCCATTAAAAAACCTGTTAAATTATAGTCCATCTGGCTCCCCTACAATGGAAGACATTAATATTCCACTTCATCCATTTAGAGTTTCTCACTGAGTCATAGCACTGAATATCACTTGGTGAATCTGTGTTAAGTAGGAGGTGTGAAGTGATCAATGGCTGAAAATAATGGACTTTGTGTTTACCAGGAGGAGGGCAAACAAGTGATAAAAGTTTGTCGACAGAAAACAATGACCATGGCATAAAGAGCAGCTATAAAAGAAATAGTAGGTATTGTTTTACATCAAACAAACCACTTTTTGACGTGGGAATTCTCCATATCAATTCTAGCCGCCTAACCTCTCTAGCTCCACCATTATGAGAGACATTAGCTATTTCAGTATTACCAAGAAGTGATGCAGCCAGAGAGAATGCTCTTAATGGTGCATCTGTAAAAGTTACATATTGAGATATCTCAAGCCAAATTGCCTGCCCTCATTGGTACATAAGTTTGCTGGCTTCAATGACATTTACTTGTTTTGATCATGTAACTTGTGCGTTTTCTTCAAACATGGTTTTGTTGCCTTTGTCAATGCATCATGGAACAGGTGACATTTCTTGAAACCAGTAAAATTATCTTTCAGCAGAGTGAGATATTTTATATTAAATATCTTACTGTGTTGAGTTCATCTCAAGGTTATGCACCTTCCCAGAAGCCAGTGCTCCCCAAAATGAGTTTTTATGTTGTGCTTGTATTTGATTCAGTTGAAGTGTGCTTGACTTATGCCACTGGGGACCTGAAAAAGTGATTTTGAGGTAGAGACAGCGACTTTAAAGATAAGATGTATCAGGGATGGGACAGGTCAGATTGTCCTAACTTTGTTTGAATAGGTTAGGGTGACTGATATGCTTTTTGTGGTGAATGTGTTATGTGTTTGCTCTGCTGGCCATTGTTAGTCCACTGTCTGATTGTGTGTGTTCTGCTATGATCTTTGGTCAACTTACCCTTTATGTGAAGAAAGGATTGGAAAGGGAAAAAACAACACCAACTCTGGATTACTAACAGGTCTATCTTCTTACATTAGATAATGTTAGTTATCTACGCGTACTTAACATACTGTATGCTAACGGATTAGCATGTGCAGAGTACCGAGATATCTACCAGAGACACGAGATGATTCTGGTAGGACTCCTCATAACATGTAAAAGGTAAGTTGACTAATGAGCCAATTTCCCCAAAAGTCGTAGTCTTTTAAGTGCTGGGGTAGGGGAAATGTAGTTCTGCACTGTGGTCTATTTGATTTACTCGAGATGCATTTGATCTATATTACATATTAGACACTTGAGCACTTGCAAGACATGAATGGCCTGCTATGAGCCCACATAGCCCAAACATAGCAAATACAATGCAAGTTCTCCATCTTAACAGATGTAATAATGGCCAAACAAAACATTAAAAAAACAAATATATACTGTGTGTGTGTGTGTGTGTGTGTGTGTGTGTGTGTGTGTTTTCAGGAGTGAAAAAAATCACTTCACAAATTGACAAGTAAAAACACCCTCATCCCAATAGCAGCCATTCAAGAAAAATGTGATTTTCATCACTGGCTACAAGATTAAATAACTCAACTGGTCTGTACTCTTTGATTTACTGGAGGTACACTTGATTTATCTTGTCTGACCCTTGAACATTTCCCAAAAGTGGAGACAGTGCTAGCAAGATAAGAAAAATGTGTTTTGGGACGGGTCAGAAAGTCCTGCTGGCAAGCACAATGGTCCCAAACAGGGCAAGTCCTCACATAGAAACGGTTGCCTTGCGATTTGATCTGTTTCCTAAATAGTGGAAAATACACTGTACTGGCTTGTATTAGATTTTGTAGAGGTACACTCTCACCAGACTCTCAGAAGTAGAGACACAGTTTGCACAGAAATAATGTGAAATAGATTAAAAATGACAATGATTTGAAGGTTAGGGCAGGAAAAAAATACTCCTTTCATTTATTTAAATAGTCACAGTTTCAGAGCAATTTTTACGCTCAGTATGACTCATTAGCCAGCGACTTGCTCAGTGTGTATTCATTTCCTTTATTTTATTGACAAAGGCCAATGTCAAAACTATTACAATGCACTGGTATTTACAGTACACAAGCAAACAATCCAGAGACATGGTTGTAGAAATACAAAACACAAGAGAAAGATGGCATCTCAGGTTATAATGGATGTCTGATTGGGCTTTATTACTTTTGGCACACTTCAAAATAAAAGTCAAAAAAGGTAAGCTCAGTAAATGTGTTTTCTAGAGCCTCGGGAAGGATGTGGTCCAACATCTGCACATAAAAAAAGCACATTTTCAGATGACAAGTGGATTTTAGGCTACTGCCACTCCACTATTTCACCTACCTTACATTCAGAGACTTGTTCAGAGACAGTAGTTTCATTCAAAAGAAAAAAAAACTGCCCAGTCAAAATCCCTGGACTGTTGAAACTCCAAACTTGCCCTGAATATTTCGGGGACCCATTTTAATCTTCGTATGACCCATTTTTGGAATCAGACCCTGACCTTGAAAAGCACTCCTCCTGGCTAAGAATAGCTAAGTTGAATGAACTTGTGTGATGTTATGGTTTCAAATCAGACTTTCAATCTGCCATGCCAGCCATTTTGTGCAATTAAAATCTGTATTGAGCAGTATACAACTAATACACCAAAGTAAAAGTTGTATTATCGTGAAAATATACCTAATTGTAATCTCCTATAATCCTCCTCCTAATAGTTTGCATGGACTGCTGCTATATAGTTATCTATATAGCTAAATCCTTTTATGACACACACATATTAATTTGATACACACAAGCACATTGTTGCATAAATACTAATTCTCCATAATTGGATAATTAATAAGGTCTATATGTCATCAAGTAGAAGTATCTTATCCAGTCCTCCTTACATTGCAGGAACTTGGGAGGTTGGGATGCTTTAGTCATGTGACATATCTAGTAGGTGTGGGTATCCATTTCTCTAGGACATCTTTAGGAACTGTTTTTATTCCTCCTGCTCCCCACCTTTGGGTTCTGACCCAGTCTTTCTCTAACCCGCCCACAGATAATAGAGTTAGCAGGCTGTTTCCTCGTGCTCTCGGACTTGACTCGTCGGTAACTCGGTGGTCATTTCATGGGAACCCGAGAGCTTGACATTTACACAGAAGACCAGGAGCTACTCCTCACCCCCGACCCTTTACCTCGCAGTTTCAGCCCAACACTCTTCTTCTCTGTGTCTTTTCTGCCTGCATCTGCCTCTCTCCATTTCTATTTTTCTATATTCTGTACCTTACACCCACCCACTTTTATGGACGTCTGCAAAATTGGAGTGCATGCAAAGTAACAGGTAACTACCCAGTTGAAAATTAGGAATTATACACTTTGGCATTTGGTCAACAGTCCCATGAGGCAAGTATTATTGTGAACATGGAAGCAAGGTTGTCTGTGTTTCCTGTTTCTTTATCAGCTAGCGTTAGCTAATTGCTACTAGCAGTAGTTTTCTCTCTGCCATAGTCTGGGAAGTGGTGTGCTTTGGACTGTGGACGAGGCACAAGGGGGGCTTATTTTCAAATTTTCAAATTCAACATGCTTTTTCTTTCTTCCTGCTTTTACTTTGAAACTTCAACTCTCTCTCCTCAGTCTGCCCTTGTATCTCTCGGCCCCGCTTTGTACAGGGACCCGCCCTCCATCAAAACATCTCTTTCCCTCTCCCTCTCTACTTTGTACCCACAAACACCCCTCGCCCTGCCCCACTGTCCTGTATCTCCCCCTAATTTGTATCCAACGCACCCTTCCTCATCTCTCTAGT
>CABFOQ010024278.1:0-24213 GCA_900660455.1 Gephyroberyx darwinii
CATGCGATACATCCATGGATACTGTATTGATATTGTTCTTATTTTATTATGTTTCAGGTGTATTGTGCACTAGCAGGGCTCCAGTGGTTAGAGTGTGATAGCCTGTCTGAGAACAGGAGTTCCACACTAATTCCAGTGCAGCTCATACCAGCCAAGTTTGGTCCAGCATCTGTCCTGCACGATCCAGCCCAGCCCATCCAGCTTGAGTTCATCCCTGTCCATTCCTGTTATACCCACAGCCCATTCCATCTTGACCAACCCAACCTTTGCTATGGATGTCTCCTCCTGCCTCCACTTGTACCTCCCTGCCAGTTATTCCAGTAACAACACCAGCACAGCCGCCGGTATCAACCATGTGATCCTGCAGCACTACAACCATACTCATCGCCTACAGAACAGGACCATTTCAAGCAACCAGAACCACATCAGTGCCACCACCATCATTGCCCTTGCCCTCAGTATTTTCATCATCCTGGAGAATCTCCTGGTCTTCGTAGCCGTTCTCTCCCACATTCGCCACAGGCGGCGCTGGCTCTACGTCTGCATTGCCAACATCACGCTCAGTGACCTCCTCACCGGTGCCGCGTACGTGGTCAACATCTGTATGTCTGGCAACCAGACGTTCCGCCTCAGCCCTGAGCTCTGGCTTTTCAGGGAAGGTATGCTGTTCGTGGCCCTGGCGGCATCCATATTCAGTTTGCTGCTGATTGCTGTGGAGCGTTACACCACCATGATGAAGCCGCTGCAACAAAAGTCAGCCAGGAAGACATACTATCGGATCTATGGCTTGGTGGGGCTCTGCTGGCTTTTAGCCTTGGCAATAGGCTTCCTCCCCCTGCTAGGCTGGAACTGTGTGTGCAGCCTGGAGAGATGCTCCACCCTACTCCCTCTCTACTCCAAGAGCTACATCCTTTTCTCCCTCATCATCTTCTTCGTCATTCTCCTGGCCATTGGAGTGCTCTATGGTGCCATCTACTTCCACGTACACAGCAGCGCAGAGTTATGCCTAAAGCGCAGTCGCAAACGCTCCCTGGCACTCCTAAAAACTGTCATCTCTATTGTAGGGGCTTTCGTGCTTTGCTGGGGACCACTGTTCGCGCTGTTACTGGTGGATTTCTTCTGTGCCCCCGGCCAATGTTCAGTTCTGTTCAATGCTGACTTTTTCATTGCCCTGGCGGTCCTTAACTCTGGCCTGAACCCGATCATCTATGCCCTGGGCAGCAGTGAGCTGAGGAAGGCTATCGCTGGCCTCCTGTGCTGCTGCTGCCTGAAGGCCGGCCTGTGTCACCCAGACACCTTCGTGTCCAAGGAGACTAGCAGCACCTCAGAGAGCAGGAGGGACAGTTTGAGAAACAGTTTTAATAAGGTTAGGAATCTGAGTGTGGCTTCCCCACCACCAACTCCACGCAAGGAGTCGCCTCGCAAGGCCCAGAAAAAGCGTAGGCTTAGCTCCACCACCACCTGCCTGTCAGTTTCAAGTGGTTAAACCACAATGTGCTCCCCTCCCAAGTAAACAGGACTTGTGAGTAGTGATACATATCTAACGGTTTCCTCTGAGCTTTGGTTTGAATGTTTAATGCTTTGTCAAAAGATACTTGCACTGAAGAATACACACACACACACAGAGACTCTTTCATTTTGTTGAGAGGAACTTTATTACTCTTTTTAAACAATAAAAAGTTATGAATTTATCTTAAAAGATTGTAATTAAACTAAGAATAGCAAAAATGTCATATTTGTCTTATTGTTGGCACCTGAGGCCATTCTTTTTCTTTATAAAATCCTGCAACTTATTGTTACATGGTTATGTCATAAATGCTGTACATTTATTTGTGTGAGGTTTTTAAGGCAGATTATTTACAGTTATCATTGTATCTATATAAGAACAGTCACAGACATGTATAATGCACAGTGCTATTTCAGTATTGCATAGTGTTGTATAATGAAAACATAAATAAAGATTATTTTACTTTAATAATGAACAAATGTTGTGTTTAATAACCTGGACGAGATCAGCCATCGGTGAGTTGAACGAGACGATGAGATGTGATATACATTACCACCACTTTCCTCTAGAGGGAGTCATGTTATCAGAGGCTTGCACTGGCTCATCTGTCAAGACCAAATCATTTTTTCTCTGCACCTATGTTGTATAGCTTTCTAATTTTACCAGATGCTGCAATGAGCAGAGCTACATTTGACATATCTCGCTACATTCAATCAGCAACAACTAATCTCTCTGTAAAACAATATTTGTGCTCATTATCTCCAAACCAATCTTGAGTAATTGTGCCTGAGGGAAAATAATCATTTTCTTGTGTTTAGAAGGCTCATCTCTTTTGACAGACCTACAATACCACCATGTTGCATAACAGACTCCCCAAGAGGCCTTTTGCAGGTGCTTCTCCTCTCCCTACCTTGTGACAGAATTGATTGAAGTACAGTACAGAGAGTGAGGGCTGGGACTGCACCCCAAAGGCATACTGTACACAGCCAGGATCTCTTGAAAGATTCATTATGCTGTCAGGGTAGAGAGATACGGTTTAACAGGTAGTAGCCAGATAAGTCATATGGGCTCCTGTGCTCTAGTTCAATTCTGGAACAATTTGTTTTGTCTTGACCCAAGAATATTGGAGGCATTTTCACAGAGCAAACTCAACAGTGTACCTTTCTCCAGAGGCACATGGCATGGAAAGTTGGTTTCTCAGTTTCACATTTTAATTCATTACACTGTAAAAAAACAACAACAACCATAGTTTAGATTAGCTTTAACAGTGTACCCAGTGCACTATTTTAGAAGAGTGAAGATGCAATATATTTTTTAACTGATTTTATTATTGTGTCCGAGGTAACTCTCATTCAGCCAGGACAGTGGCAGCCCAGACACATAATCAGAAATAACCATCTAGCCAATATCATATCTTACATGAAGGCCCATTTAGACTCAGAGGACAGGCAGTCGTCAGTTGGCATTCAGGTGACAACTTATACATGTTTACAGATGAACACTTGAAGAGTTGTAGTGACGGAAGCGCTGAGTTAAATCATGAATGTTTTTCTCCGTATGAAAGTCATACACAGTCATCATGATGGGAGTGGTTGATTGTTGTCACACAACCGGTCTATATTATTTCCCGGTAGCTTGCTCAGCATTATAATGACTGGTAGAGGTAGTAGACGAATGGGGAACTAACTGATAGAGTGTTTGTGTGTGTGTGTGTGTGTGTGTGTGTGTGGCAATACTTGCAATACTGGAAATACTGGCCAGTGGGTCAAACAAGCCTACTGTACAGTCTGCGACAGAGGTCCCCTCCCCCTTCATTGAGCCACTGTAGATTCCCTCCATTCATCCCAGTGAAGTTTGGGAGTCAGGTAGGTACGCTGGCAGGAACGTTTTTTCCAAGCACAGGAAGTGACGAACGAAAACTTATGAGCCTAACCACAAAGCTCCAAAACAGCAGTGAGCGAGCTAGCGCCTCGGCTATCCCTGCAGAAAGTTGATGTTCATGAGTGAAGATGAGTGAAGATGCTAACTAACAAAGTTGTAAACAGTTACCTCTTAATGTCACTCGGACACAAATTACATAACTAAATTACTAAATTACATAAAGTTACATAGTGCAGGTTTAAGTTAAGAAAACCATTTAGGGAACAAGTCTGAGGCCTTTCAAGGATCCCATTTATTTGTACGCTTTTTCTTATGGATTAGAAAAAGATGATAAAATACTTGACATGAAATGTTTTACTGAATATCCACTCTTTAAGACTAAAGCTACAAAAGGTTTTGTGAATCCGCCCCCATACTTCCTCTTCTAAGCTGTGTATGCATGCATGCAACAATTAAAATCATCTTGGTACAGTGGTATATCAAGAACTAATGACACTTACACACGAACAATGACTGTACATTTATTGTAAAAGGCGTCAAAGTGAATCTGATGCTTATGAGCATGATGATTCATATCCTGACCTCTTCACTTCTTTGATGTGGATAAAGAGCTACTATTGCCTGTTGACATGTACCTCTGTTCTGGCAGCCATTCAGGCAGGCATGTTCATGACGCGTGAGAGCTGCACGGGCTCGTCAGCAACAACTGGAAGGAGGAAATGAGGCATGAGGTGAGAAGAGAAGAACATCGCTCTTATCCTTTTACCTGAAATGGCTGCCCACGCAGCGGGTGAGGTGAGCCATACCTGCACTAAAGCGTGCGCGTAGACACACACGTACGCTAGCACACACATTTCTATTTTCTATGCTATTTCACATTGAACTTGAGCACATACACATACACACATAAATGCAAATGTACACACGCACACACATTAAAACAAGTCTCTGCAGTTACTTGTGAGGTTTCTAAAAAGTAATCACACCCTGTGAGGTGTTCTGATGCCAGCGCTCCTCAAAATCTTTTCCTGTTTTTTGTGGCTATGGAAGCAAACAAGTCATTGCTAGTTTTGTGTTGTTAGTTTTGTGCGCGTGTTTGTGTTCCCCCTTTCCCACTCATGAATTCCTGCATCTTTACAGTTAAGAGTAGAGGATAAGTCTCCCTCATCTCTGGTCCTGGCGTGGCTCCAAGTCCGGTGCCTGATGAAAAAGCAACAGCAAATTCCAGGCTTTATTAGCTTTGGGCTCAGAGACGTTTGTTGTATCATATTTGACATGTCAGGGGCTGATCACCAATCCTTGCTGCTCTCTCTCCTTCTCTCTCTCTCTCTCCCTACAACAAGAACACCGTTTCTCTACTCTAAATGAGGTACGATGGGTTCATGATGATTGCGTGCAGACGTGGCCATACCCTCAATAATTATCTTGCCGGCTTTGCCTCCAGGTGTTCAGCAGACAGCTAATGACGAACTGTCTGAGGAGACGCAAAGGCAGCGGGTGAGGCAAAGTGTTAGGCGGGGTAGGAGAGGTGCTGGAGAAAGCCTGAAGAAAGGGAGACTGGCAGGAAGTGGAGCTGATACAGGAGGACTGAAGCAATGACAGACAGTGTGATATCTCTATCTAACTATACAACAAGCATAGAAGGTCAGAAAGTCTGTCAGTCAATCACTCACTCACTCACTCTGACATCATGCACACACTCATGCTGGATTTACAGTGCCACTCTGGCACATTCCCGTGTCAAGCATGCACAACTTATTTATAGGATTGCGTCCTATGATTGCATCCAGGTGTGCAGAGCATGAACTGTCTTCGTTTTACTTGGCATTTCCTTGGCTTTAGCAAATCTGTCCCCAAGGGTTTTCCACTTTCTGGGGCCTTCTTCAGTATCACACTGCAGAAATGTGGTGATTTCTCAACAAGGTTACATGTTTTGTAATCGCAACACAATGGGTCATAGAAGTGCCAGTGCCAGAAAACTTGCTCCTCTAAGCTCTCTTCAAATCGGTCCAGCTTGGATGAGTTGTTTATTGCGCCAGAAGGGACGTGCGGTAGTGTTTTCACCGGAAATTCTGCCTCACCAGTCTGACAAGCCTATGAATGTATTTGCAGCTTCTGCACCCCTGTAGTTAAATGTTTCTAGATGTGCGTGGCGTATCTGCAGAGCCTCACAGCCGCGTTCCACCACACACAATTAATTTCGTATGGACTCGTGTCCGCCCAGGCAAGTTGGCCGCTTGGTAATTGTGGAACTTAGAGCCAAAATTCAGCTAGAGCCCCGGAGGAATGACCGTGAAAACAAACCAAATCTTGTTTGTTTGGTGTCCAATCAAATTGCTGATTGTGCCACAAACTGCACCCTCATTTGCATATTATTGAACTGATTTCAACTTTTTTGTTTGCAAGCTTGGTTCACATCGCAAGCTATCCCATCACCCCTTGCGCAATGAATGCTCCTGCCCAATACAAAGTGAATGGAGGTAAAATGGTGCCGTTTGGTTGTGACCACCTGCCTCTCTGTCTCCTCCTCTCCAGCCTGTTACTGCATAAACCCAGTGGCAGCAGGTATGCAGTTAACCATACCTGAGTTACACAATGCTGTAATTCCCTCTCCTGAAACTGTAGGTCATGCAGGGACAACATGCAAACATGGTGGTGTGGGAAGACGGAAAGGAATGTGGAGGTGGTCTAGTCGGCTGATTGTTTTATCACATGAAAACGTTTACATGTTGTTCTACCAAGCAGACAATTTTAACAGAGTAGAATCTGGAAAAGAGTGACACATTTCAAAACTGGTTCTTGGACAATATATTGGGCACAGTGCAATTTTCTATAGAATAATACAACAATAGATTCATTGTAATGACAAAATATTTTGGTTTGGATATGAGAGATTTGATATCCTTTATTATCTCAGAATGAGCCATACTGCACCTGTACTTTCACTACTGAAAAAACTTGTTTTTAGCTTGACTGCCAGGTATTTTTAACTTTATCCGGTTGGTGGATGGGTTAGAAGGGTTTTCATCAGCCCAGATCTATATAGGACCATGTGATCCTTCAAGTTAAAACATGAAATCACTGAAATTGGAGTTTCAACACCCAGCAGCAACATTATACAGGACAGGAGAACACACAATAGCGCTTTGTCTGTACGAGTGAGCAAGTGTTTATCTTTATGTTTGCGCATGTGTGTGTTTGCGCATGTGTATGTGTGTGTGTGTGTGTGTGTGACTGTGTGTATGCACATGTCAACCTACGTGTTAATGTCTGTGTGTGCATCCGTGCACGCGTGTGGGTGTACATGCACTCACACACAGGTAATGGAGACACTGACAGCCAGGTATCTGTGATGTCAGTGGTTATCTGGTGTTTCTCAGCTTCAGAAGCCGCCAGCATCAGAAAGTTCTCTCTTTATTAAACCTAGCGGACATGCCGCCGAGAAAACCCCCCGAAGAAAATTGCCTTTGTATTTCGCCACCTCACAGCGTCCCATTCCACATTCAGTCATCAATAATGGCTGTGTAAATACCAAGTGTTGTGGATACAATTATACCCAATCAATCAAAGCGTTCGCCATTTTCTTTCGGGCAGCTGACATCATGCTCTTGCCAACACGGAGAACAAAGAGAAGGAAGGGTGGAGTCGCTCTGTGTCCACACGAACAAATCGAACATTTGCTTACGAGACCATTTTCTTCCTCGTGTGTCTGTGTTTCTGTCTGTTTCTGTCTGTTTCTGTCTGTGTTCCTGTCTGTTCTCTGTCTGTGTTCCTGTCTGTGTTTCTGTCTGTGTTTCTGTCGTGTTTCTGTCTGTTTCTGTCTGTGTTTCTGTCTGTGTTCTGTCGTGTTTCTGTCTGTGTTTCTGTCTGTGTTTCTGTCTGTTTCTGTCTGTTTCTGTCTGTTTCTGTCAGTGTTCCTGTCAGTTGCACCTGGCTGTGGAATCTTGCCTGCAGGAGCTGGAGACCGAGATCGTCTTATTCTGAGGCTATTGGACTTTTATTAGAATTTATGTATGTTCACAGTTGGAGTCGTGCACATGTCTTCAGTAATCCATAAACACATACCAAGTGTGTCTGTTCCCCCCACCTCCCATGCACCACACATACACACACGCACACAGACACACACACACACACACACTGGGACTCTGAACTGAAGACACACAGTAGGAAGAGAACAGCTGAAGAGGAAAAGGGAGAATGAGAGAATGGAGAAAGACAAACTCTCTTCAGCTGTTTCCTTTCTTTTTCTTTTTCTTTTTTTTTAAAGAAGAATGGGCATTTGCCTTCGTACTGTAGTTTTTTTCTGTATTTTGACACAGAGAAAGCTGAGAGGGACACAGGAGAGAAGATTATGGAGAGATTCAGTCAGCCAGGCCAGGGACCACCTCTGGGCACAGTTGTTTCCTCTATCTTTATCAGATTGCAGATAGTGAGGCAGCGGATGCAAAAAGAACAGAGCAGAGGTTATGAGAAATAAAATGGTGGAGGCAGATGCTCCGTGTACACCGATCCTTCCTTTTTATCCTTTCATTGAAAAAGACATGTACCAACAAGGTGAAACATCATCACAACCACACAAAAGGTGCTTTTTCGTTTTTCTTTCAGAGTATAGAAGACAATTACTAAACACAATACTGGTTTGGATTTCGGCCATCTGCAGTGACTTTTCTCTCAACCTTGGGAATGTATGTGGGCATGTTTTCCTTCTTTTCTTAATCCCCTCTCCCATTCTTCCTCGACTTTGGCTGAACACCGTGACCACTTAACTAATTGTGTTGTGAAAGATGTTTTGAGGGTGATGATGTAGCTTTGGTTTCCAAAAGTTTCCAAAGTAAGGACACAGGTTTTCCCTGAGAGAGCTTTGTTGTGCTCAGGTTCAGGGCTACGCTTGGAACGGGGGGGTGGGCAATCATGTGCCATGGAGGGCCGAGACTATGCAGGACTATACATGCTTTGTCTTTATTGATTTATAATCCTGTATGGATGTCTGGTTTTGCTTGCTCATCTTCACAGGACGGTCAGCTACAGAACAGTGTCCCTGGAAGTTGAAAGAGTCAGTGCCTTGCTCAAGCACACTTCTTCCACTACTTGCTGTAACAGGGGCTTGAACCCAGGCCTTCTGGCTGAAGGACGGTCGCCCTACTCACTATGATCACAAATGAAAAAGTGATTAAATTATAACCATGTATTTAATGAAATTATATTTTATATCCATGTTTTCATATCTTGGATTATGACCTTTTGAGAATGAATGGCCCCCGATCTCTGTATACTTGTCTAAACAGCACACAGTAATAAGTGAATGTCTTATACGTGATTCTTTAAAAAATGATAATAATAACACACTGTAAATTTGTCCTGACACAATGAAGCGCTTCTTTAAAAAAGTATTATTCTACTCACCATTTACTGGTGCTTTAAAACCTCCGACCAACAACATATGAAATCAATAAAGCTTATTCTTAGTCAAAGTCAGCCCAACTTTATTTTCTACATGAACTTTGTATTTCAAAGAGCTGTCACTGTTCTCCCTCCCTCTTCTGTGAGGTTGTTGTTGAATGGGTTTGGTTGCGAGGTCGTGACCTCGGTTTGGAGGTCCTGCGCGTCAGCAGTAGCCCCTGCGCTGGCCTTGGTTTTTCACATAACTTACCATTTATATGGCCGGAGGGACGGAAGGGACTGAGGCTTTGTAGAACAGATGTTCCTGTTCAGCCGTAAACCCAATTACCAAGCCCAGCACACAGCTATGGGCCAGAACCACATGGACCCTGATTGAATGGCGGAGGGGGCAGCAAAAGCAGATCAGGCCCAATAAAGCAGCCACATCATGAAATCTGGTCAGCCTTTGAGGCCTGAAGATGAAAGGGACATTGACATCGCTATGGAGACTAAAATGAGAGACGTGGTCAGAACTAGAGGCTTTGGTCTGGGTAACCCGTTTATGGCTGTGTAATTGTGTGTATGTGTGTGTGTGTGTGCATGTGTATGTGTGTATGTTTGTGTTTTGATGAAGAATGGAGGATGTGTATTGTCATATTCATGATTTCAGTGTATGCAGCAGGCAGCCCAGCCAAGTGCGTGTAACAAGTGTAACTCTAGAAGAGAGTTGAGCCTAAGACCTCTGCTATCAACAACCTGTTAGCAAACCAGCAGCCCACTGATAAGCAGGCGGCAATGCAACAATACATCACCACCTGTCACCAAACTTTCATCCATCTTTCATTTTAATGTATCTTTATTTGTCACTCTAAACCTTTTTAATTACGTTTCTTTGTTCTCTAGTCGTCACCTCTGTTCTTTACTGCTTGCAATGACCCAGTTTCCCCTCGGGCAGCAATACTTTTATCTTATGTTAGCGTATAAAAAAACATGCTAGATTTCTTTCTCAGGCACATTTCAACTTTATTCCATTCAATTGTGGTTAGATTTGTAAATACATTACATGAAACTGGTTGCACCTGTAACATCACAAGAAATTCATGCCTCAAACGGTTGATTTTGAATAATGCACTTCAAGCACCAATGTTTTCTATATACAGATACATGAATTGCTTACACAAATCATTCGATAGCGTTGTCATTGGTACTACATATGCCGCGAAGACAAGATCCCACCGCTGACATGATGAAAAACCACCCGTGTTTAGGTAATCTCCTCAAGGTTAGAGTGGAGCATCTATCCACAGAAGTTATACCTCTAACAGAAATTTAATTTTATGGCGCCAACCACAATCAATGGGGTTGCTGGATAAGAGCAGATTCATCGTGCTCGTTAACGAGCTTCTATTTTCCTATGGGTATAAAGTCTTGAAGATGAAGTGCTTTCCTTTGGTGGTCGTGAGTTATCTCTAAAGTAGAGAGAGAGAAAGGGGATGAAGCAGCATTGCACACATTCCCAATCACTGATAATGGGGGCTGCTGGGGTGACATCAATTACACAGGCATAGCAGGCATTTCACTGGGATTACCTCACAATGAACTCCAGTCTCTCTCAGAGTCTGGCCTTTGACAGCTCAGAGAGAAAGGAAAAGAGAGCGAGTCAGAGAGAGACATAGGCAGAGGGAGAGAGACGTGTTCGCAGCCTTGTCAGGAGAGGAATGTGATGCTGAAATAAACATGAAGGCTGAACAAGAATGACTGCATCAGTATGTAACAATATTCACACAATGGCTCAGTACGTCAGGGCCTACCTATCAAGCAAAAATGGTAAATCTGCTTATGAAACATTCATATTTGGCAAAAAAAAAGGGGATGTCGTCTAACTCTGGCTGCCTTGGATACACTTCAGGGTTCAGTGCAGTCGCCTGACAGGTTGGGTTTGATTTCATCAGGGCCGATGAATGGAGCCAAGAGCCCCAAGGGGCTCATTGGGGGTGTGGTTAATTGAACAACAGGGCAAAGCGTTTGAAACACTGAAACTGGGCTTGGCTTGTCTTCTGTCTTGCCGAAAGCTGATTGGAGGACGGTGAGGTAAGGCGAAACAGACTCTGCTAGTTAGTGGGCTCCACTCCTGTTCCTGCTGAACTGAGCCAGTTTTCAGGTAAAACACTGATACCAGTTCAGTAGGCACAGGAGGGTATAGCCCGAACATCACGCCCTTTGACATAGAAGGGTGCAGCCTGCATACTAACACAGTAGGCATTTCTGTAAAACCTATGTACAAATATTTACACACATGAATACACATAAATACAGCATAAATACAGTGACAAAAGAATAACAGCAAACAAGCAAATCATCTCTGAGTGTGAGAGTAAGATACACCCAGGTTTCCTTTCCACCATATAAGTCCACGCTGTTGTCTGGTGCCAAAGTACTGGCACACTGGTGCTGAGCAAACTCAATTGGACAAGAACTGGGCAAGCCCTGACGGGTCTGACATTTAGCACCACATTCCTAAAATCCCAATAGACCCAGCACATTCAAGTCCACATCAGACCTGGGTCAAATTTTATCTTACTGAAAATCCTTTCAAATATTTTGGTATGCATGATGGTTCTTGCCAAGTGTACAGGTAAGATTTGACCCGAGACCCAAAGTAAAACCCAGCTCAGTTGTTGTTTCACAACAAGCAAAGCACTTATTTTCAAGGTTTTCAGGTACCGGGTCTGACCCGTGTGGCATGATCCCAACCTGTAGAGTTTGGTCCACAAAACCCACGCAGCTCCTGCGTGGAGCCATAACTCTTAGTCATTAACTCTCCCACGTTTGTCCTGATTCTCTTCCAGTCTTCCTCTTTTCCCACCTCCCAATCTCTCTCTCTCCCCCTCTCCCTCGCGCTCAACCTAATCTCTCGTCACTCCTCTCCTTCCCTCCTCCCTCCTCCTTTCTTCATATCCAAGATCATCAAGTTCTTTCCATTCACCGGAACAAATCCCCTCCGTCGAATCAACTATTTCACCTCAGGCACTGAACTTAGCCACTGTGAACAACACATAGCAGGGATCAATGCTCACCAATTAGCTAAGCTCTGTGCCTTTAGCAAGTGGCTGGCTGGCTTCGGAGGGAACAGAGACTCACGCAGACCTTTATGTGACTACTCAGTGGTAACGTTGGTGGTTTGAAAACTTGCAATGCGCAGGATGCCAAAGTTCGCTTCGCCTTTGACAGGGCTCGTTTCATATTGTATTTCAGTATTTCAGTGTGCTGCCAACGAGGGACCTTGCCTACATTTCAAACAGCAAAATAGTCTCCTTGGTTATAGCTCTGTAGGTCACTCTACATTCCAAGTAGGGAAACGTGATCCGTCTCCAAAAATTTGATACATTATTTAAAATTGGACCATTATCAAATCCATTTACATTCACTTCCTGGCTGAAGGGGAGAATAGTTTGGACAGTTTGAATTTCAGGCAGCTGCACATTTAACAGCAGCTTTAAACATTGCATTAAAACATTTTCAAGGGAGACACATGTTTTTGTGGTTTTCCATGTGAGAAACTAATTCCACAAGGTAATCTCTTGAAGTCTTGTGTGAGAGCTGAACACAGCAACCATCTGAACTTGAGAATATTTCTCCAATATTTATTCCTTTGTCTCCATAGCAACATCCAGCGTCTTATATCAATTGACACACAGAACAGCCAAGAAGACACAACACAAAAGCATCCCACAATGGGAACATACCAATGTGGCTGGGTCACCTGGTGAGCTGTGAAGGAGTGGAAATCCCTGGCAATGTGATTTTTGTTTTTCTTTGTGCATCAAATCACGGTGCCAGGAACCCTCCCCACCACAGCTAGGATGGGTCTGGATCTGCTCTGCCCTCTGCCCGCTACACCCACCTTCTCCACCCTCCTCCTGGACTCCAGATGCCTCCCTCTGCAGCTGTGGAGCACCTGTGACCTGAGAGAAAGTGAGAGAGGGAAGGGGGGGGGTGCATTACTCCTCACATATTGTAACAGAATAACAGTATCATATGCTCATTTGATGGATGTACGTCTCTGAGGAAATCAAACCTTTACTCTGAGACCTGAATGCTCAAAAGCTTGAATTGATTTGATCAACTGCGATGCACTTCAAACCACTCATGTAACCCTGGAATGTAAGACAATACAACTAACCTCTGTACCGAAAGTTATTAAGTTTGTGTGGACATTAGGAATGTCGATGCAGACTTTTCTGTTGCCTTGATTTTGCATCAGCAGGATGCAGCAGATGTGGAGCCTGGTTGGAATATGCACACCAGGCTACCTGGCCAGCCCTGTTTGTTTAAAGTGACTTGGAGACCAAAACAAAACATTGGTTAGTTTTGTTTGGAATGGCTGGGGCCATGCAAACTGTCTGGCACTACTGAACATCAATACTCACAACATATATATATATATATATATAATGCCAGCCTAGGAGAACTGGATATCAGGCATGCGGCCCAACAGGCACCATGCCCATAAAGGATATCTGTCTCTATCTTTTGCAAATAATCAAAGTCGAATGTGGTAAATGAATGTGGTTCTGTTCTGTCTCCGTCTCCGTCTTCACATTGTACATCGCTGCAAAACCCTTGAAGTTGCTGGGTGGGTCCGCCAGGGGAGACACACAAAAACAAAGTCGAACTCCTTTTACAACTTCCTTCTTGCTAAATTACAATGCCACTGTGTATTATTATCTTTTGTTGTTGTTGTTTATTCTGTTTTGCAAGAAAGATTCCAGGGCCACCCTGGTGGGAAGGGGATAATGACAGGATTGTTGAGTGGTGAGGAGGAGGTTAGGGCTGAGTCTGGACAGTCTCTCATTGATCGGCTTGCATACATTCTCAATGCCTCCTCGCCCCTAATCTGTCAAAACTGATGGAGGACCAAATCTGAAGTTCCTTCCATCAGATCTTGTGCTCCAATTAAGAAGTTGAGGAGAGTGTCCAAAGAGTAAAGGACAGACTAGAGATTCACTCATATACAAGGCTGCAGCAGTTAAGGAATGCATTATTGTTCAGTTCATCATCCTCCATTTTGGCATCTTGATAATTGCACATCACTTTCAAGAGGACTGTCTGTCTCTGTTACAGACGTACACTTAAAAGGCCCATAAAGGCATTACAGTGTCCGCTGACAAGATCCTGATGGCATCTACACATCGTTTTTACACAGGAACTGAGTGTACTTCCACTGTCCTGAATAATAGCTAGCCTTCGCTCTGCGTGGTGTTTATGTGCAGAGCCACAGCACATGATGTACAACCTGCAGAATCTTTTCCAGACAGAGAAATATGTCAGTCCTGTCAAGCTGTGTTAACACTCTGCCGGCCCCTCCCTACCCTGGAATCATGAATAAATATGTTTGTCTAGGTTTGAGATTGTGGAACTCAAAGTTGTGCTTCACTGAATGGCTGCAGGGGAGGGGAATGAAGGATTGCACGTGTGTGTCCCCGTGTGTGTGCGCGCATTGTTCGTTTGCATGCGTGAGCCTGTGTGTCTGAGTGTTTGCATGTGTGTGTGTGTGTGTGTGTGTGTGTGTGTATGTGAAAGAAAGAAAGAGAAATAAGTGTGAGAATGATTGGTTGAATTCAGACTGAATCAAAGGGAGCGGTCTTGCCCTCTAACATTTGAGTCAGTGTTTGCTTCTTAGGCATGATGTAGGAATTTTTTCATTTGTGATATAATTTTCCACTCATCGTCAGCAGTTTCAGCTTAATGGTGTGATCACTTAACGTATTCTTGGCATGTGGGCTGAAAGGGAGGATGGCATAAAGAGTTAGGATGTGGTAGCCTGGCAAAATAAACTTTAGCCCACATCCAAGCAATGACGGGAAAACAAAATCTACAAAAAGAAGATTGGTATAATACAGTGGATGATTTTATCAATGACCTTTACATGCATAGGTTTTAAGTGTGGGTGTCCTTAGGAGGAGTTGCACTATGCCAGTACTAACACCAGGTATCACCAGGCGTCATTATACAAATACACGTATACATGTATACACCACTACGGTGGATATTTTCATATATCCATAGAAACTAAACACAACGCAGCGCTCAGTTTTATTTGTTTGTGGCTTGTGAAAGCATGAGGTCAGATCACTAGTTTGTGTGAAGCCAAATGAACATCACTCACAACCTGATGGAAGTCATTATTGTGCGTGAGGCTGGAGGTGTGAACCCATCACCACGTTTAGAAAATGCAAGCTTTGCACTCCCAACCGAGAAAGATGACCTCATTCGCAGCCCGGAGGAATTGCTTGTTGGGCAGAAGGCCGAAGGTGAGAACAAGGAAAGTCAGAGGGAAATAACACTGGGCTCCAATGGCAGGCAGTATCCAAAAAAGGAGAGAAGGCGGCAACCAATACAATGTCACAAACGTTATTGAAATATTTACGTAATTTTATATTACGTAAATATTTTTGGGTACAAACCCACAAATGCGTCAGGTTTCCTACATTGCAGAAGTTGCCTCTTCCTTCCCTATCTTCAAATGTGACCATATGTTATGAGGTCCTACTCTGCACAGTCGTGTGCAGGAGGTGTTGTCATATATGTGGTAGTGATAATGACTGCAGGTGTAAGTTTCACATCTGAACTCAGCTGTGCTCTGCTGACGTCATTCTGCATCTCACACACCGGCGCCACAGTGATTTATCAGTTTGCTTTTACAAAACACAAGTAAAGTTGTAGAGAGACACAGAGAGAGGAGGGAGTGATGTATGTGTGTGAGAGAGAAGGCAATATCCACTCTAATTGGAGACCAAGTCTACAGTTTCCTGCACATAAAAGCTTTGGTTTATGGATGCCATATTATCCTGCTGCTCCTGTCTGTTTGGTGTGCAAAGCAGATGCCTTAAAAGATTTGATTTGAGTTAAAAGCTCTTTTGAAATGTAAAGCGCTTAGTTTTTCTTGAGACAATAAGCAGAGAGGGTTTCAAAGCAGATCCTAACTGCGCTGCAAAGTCCCAGGCAGTCCCAGGCAGCTGATATTATCTCACCTTACTGTGATGTTACACTTTGACCAAGACAACACTGGTCTCCTGTGCTATTGTACTCCGGCACCCCAGCGATATTATATAGCCCCCTTTATCTGGGACACAGGCAGTGTTAGAATAGCTGAGATCAGAGATATAACAGAGACCCGTGTGTCAACCAAATGACAGGTCACACCTCTGTACATGTAAGTAACCCAGAAGCCCACGGGGATCAAGACGTCATGAAGCAGTGTTGGTTAGATCTGGGCTTCATCTTTCAGCCCATTAGGTCAGTCAGTCTGGATGAACCAGCCCTCACGTCTGACTGGTGAAGGGACTTTTTTCACATGTCCCTTTAACGATAATCCACTTTGCAAAGTTAATACAATTTGCGTAATGTCATGCAAAATCAATCATTACTAATCTTCAGAAACGGGGTTGCACATTTGAATCTAATCTGATTCAGTTGATTTGAAAATTTTATATTAAAAACACTTAATGCTAAATTATTTGAATGTTCAGTTACCTTTACAGAGGCACCTCTTGTAAAAACAATGGAGAAACAGAAAATGATCTGGCCCTCTGCTCTGACAGGAACATGATCGATTATAATGCATGAGGGGGAAATGGCACGGCTGCATAAAAGCCTGGCATAGCCTATCTCTGAATCTGAGTGGTTGCTATCCTAGCTATTAGCTAATAGCTGCTGCTACCCTGATAATACTCTGACTAGAGGAGGGGAAATACAGATGACTCAAAAAGAGCCTGCGAAAGGGAGATATAAAGACAGACAAGGACAGAGCAAGTGAAGTGGAAAAAGACAAAAATAGGAGGAAGAGATGACATGTATGTGTATGAGAGATAAGTGAGGGTATGTTCAAGTAAACTAGCGGTGGTGGAATCAAACCCAGACACAACATTAGACTGCTGGGTTCATCTGAGGACAGTGGGATACCTCAGTGGTAGAACCAACTCTAATAAAGTCTCATACTAGACTAGCAATCAAAGCCAACCACTTCTTAAATGTGGCACACCCTGCACACAACATCCCAGCGGTTTTAGACACCTCCTTTTAGAACAAATGTTACTTTCCTTGTTACCTTTACCTGATATACCAGAAATACAGGTGATAGCTGCAGCTGGATCTGCAGCTACACTTCCCATGTGTTCAGATGAAGGTAAGGAGAGGAATAAAAGAGATGAGGAGGTGGGAGGGATTCACCACTGACTATTGAGATGCATCCGTCACCGTGGCGCGTGAGAAGGCCAGGAGGAGTTGGCGTGTTCGGATCGTGACCTCTGTAACCGGCAGGCTCCCTCCCACTCCAAGCATGCAATCTCTCCACAAACTGAGCCCTGTTTTTCCATCACACATGGCTTCAATTGGAGGCTGCTGCTGCTGTTTCTGCTGCTCCAAAAAACAACCAGGCATAGCTTGACAAACCTGATTATGAACTCAGTAACTGGCAGACATATTGAACTGACAGTGTCACTACTCTTGGCTGTTCCTATGGTCTTCATTTAATTAGCAAAAGATGAGAGAGCTTGTTTACATGTGTGTACTTTTTCTAAAGTGGATAATATCTCGATGAACCCTTGTATGTGTGGGTGTATGTGTGTTTGTGCTATGCGTATGTGTGTTTGCGTGTGTGAACAAGCGTGTATTTAAACTCTTGCTCCAGCGCCAACTAGGCAAGCTGTTTACTACTTGGTTGGTCGTAAAAAGTAAATATGCGTCAGACGGGGCCTATCAAAGGCTCCTTCATTTGGTGCGTGGCTAAGATGGTTTGGATGTGTGCTGTAATTGCTTCAGCTCAGACAGCAATTCTCTTTGGTAGTCGCATGGCTGGGCTTAAAGAGCCGAGGGAAACCATGCTGTCCTGTACACTTAAACACTCTGAGTGGAGCCAGGGAACACACAAAGTGCAGGGAAACGCCGGAGAGGGGACGACCATGTGGGTGGACGCAGGACGCTGAGATAAAAACATACTATAGGCTCACACAGGTGCACGGACACGCACGCATGTAGGAACACACACCGCACAAAAAGAAATCTTGATGACAAAGATATCAGCAGCCGAACCCAAATAACAAACATCTGTTCATTGTTCTTGTGACAACGCCCATGTCAACATCTAGTGAATATGAACTGTTTGACCTATTTTGAAGCATAGTAATATTAATAGTAATATTTGACCTCAAGCAGGCATGCAGAACCTTCATAATGTGCCTATGAGATGACATATCAGTTATATACGCCGTATTTGACATGAATACTATACATCCAGAGGTATAAACTTTAAAGCTTTAACCTGCCCTTGTGTAACATTGGTCTCACCCATGGGAACGACTGAACCACTGATTTAGCAGACCCAGATAAAGCCTTGGAGCATGCTCAAATATTTGAACTATTTGTCTAAAAATGTTCTGCGCGCTTGACTTTGGGGGTTAGTTTATCAAATCAAACTCCTTTTCCAAACAGTGGTGAGATTATGCCGTCCTGAGACCCCCCACAATCACGAGTTTGCTGAGAAAAGGCGTTGGCGAGGTACAGTAACCACAAGGATTAGGAACAGTGCAGGTGTGTGTGAAATACTATCTGTTTTCCTTTTCACACGGTAACAGATCAAAATCACAAACGGCTTTGCATTCAAGTCTCTCAGGGTTTTTGCTAATTTGACATTACACAACACACTATGTTGCTGTGCTATATTATGTCAAGAAAACAATTAAAGGAGAGGGTTTTTTAAATTCCACCTTCATAAACAACTAGGTGACACCACCCATAGTAATTACCTTTGAAGAGTGGCTGTAAAACTTGTTTGTCATACAAACTGATGCATTGCCTTTCAAAATACCATCATCAAAAGATCAAAGAGACCATGAAGACGTCGCACATAAACTCAAATTGATGCTTTGGACAGATCTGTTCTGCTGTCTGACTTCATGACAAGTCAGCTGCCAACGAAAGAGGAAACCAGAGAAAGCGGGACATGCAAATATAGCAAGAAGGAGAAAGAAAAGGGACAACAGAACAGATGGAGGAAAAATTAGAGACCGAATGACAGCTACACCCCGAGAAAGAAAGAGTCAGAGAAAAAAAATGAATGAGAAAATGTGTGTGAGAGACAGAGAGCGGTTTCAGCCACTCACCATGCCCACAGGTCCAGCACTGCTACTCGGCAGGTCTGAGGTCTGAGTTCAGATGAGGTTATGAAGTGGAAGAGCTGACCCCTGCCCAACTGGCTGACTGACTGATTACTTTACTTGCTGATTGACTAGCTAGCCAACTGACTGGCTAGTGCAATCCTCCACGCCGAGGTCTCCCACCGAAGTACTGTTACCAGGGCTGTCCTGTCCTGTCCTGATCTATCCAGGGTCGGTTCCCAGAGCTCCACAGCAGAGAGGAAAGGAGGATGAAGATCTGCTCTCTTGTTCCCACAGCCTGCCAGGAGGAGAGGAGTGGAAGCTGCTCTGTTCCCATAGAGGTCAGATGTGGAGTTAACACACCCAGCCAGCTGGCTGGTAACTGCTGCCTGCCTGCTACCGGAGTTCTCTCTCTCTCCTCCCTGTAAACCTGATAAATCACTCTGGAGACACAGCAGAGCACCGTCCCACTCAGCCACTCACAGCCAGGAGTAACAGGAGAGAGGGAGAGAGAGAGAGAGTGAGAGAGAGAGAGAGTGAGAGAGAGAGAAAGACTTTAAACTGGTCGTCCCAAGAGATCCACTGTCCATATGAGAGTCTGGAGGCAGTGCTGCCAGTTCTCCTCCTTCACTCCCTCTCTTTCCCTCCCTCCCTTCTTCCCTCCCTCCCTCCATTCTTCCCTCCCTCCTCGCCTCTCCTCTTTCATCCCCCTCTCTTGTTTTTTTCCAGGCTCCGTTGAGACACTCTTATTGTGGCAATTGCATTAGCCTTTAGCGAAAGAGGAATGGCTCTTAGTGCCTAATGCATTGCTGTCTCTCTCTGTCTTTGTCTCTCTCTCTATCTTTCTCTCTCCTTATCTCTCTCTCTCACTCTCTCTCCCCCAAGTGTATGTGTGTATCAGTTTGACATGTACACGTACACATACACAGCTCCTCTCCTTCCTTCTTTTCAGCTTTTCTTCTTCCTCTCTGAGTTATCCCTTAAAGGGACACTGTCTTTCTTTTTCTCTTTCATGGAGGTGCTGAGGTACTTCGAAGGAGTCCAGGTGCAGGATCATATTTCTGCAGGCTGGGAGGCATTGATTTTGTTTCTCTGTATGGTTTGTGATTGCCTCAAATGTTTACCTGCTATTGCCAAACTAATGGGCTAATGTGCCACTGCAGGAGGTATGTAGGATCAATGAAACAACAATAGCCAGAAAACATATTGTAACGGTTTAGTTTGTTATGACCATCATAACTCAATAAGAAGCATATTATACCAATGCATCCTTGTGGAGTACAGATAATTTAACAAACCTCCAAAGCTCCACTACCAACTTTAAAAATTCAGGATATTAGATGATAATACAATTTATCTCAAACAAGTTTCATCTTTCCTAACCTATCATAACTCAAACACAGGTCTGTTTACACAGTTTCCCCATGCTGATCATAAAATCTCTTTTACACCAGGGTTACGAATGTAAACAAGCCTTTTACAGCTTAAAAATACACAGAAAACTGTTCAGATGTTACAAGACAATATCAACGCTTGTCTCAAAAGTTCAGACATTACGTTTCAGATTAGAAATGATATGTTCAACCCAATAAATCACTGTGTGAACAAAGCCAGTAGTGGGGTGACTGTTTCATCAGGGGCCACCATACAGCAGCTATGGACTGGACCTTTAAGTCTGACATGGAAGAGCAACACTGTGACCCAGCGATTAGAGAGACCCGTGACTGGATGGTCACAGCTTTGATCCCCGTAACATCCAGTGTGTCCATCACCAGCTTTGTGTCCTTGAGCATGACACTGAACCCTGACCTCCTCATTCCTCCTAAGTCGCTCTGGATAAAATGCCTAAAATGTACAATTTTAAATATATTGCTACTAATGTGTAGTAGATTACGTGAACGATAACAGGATGGCTGCAACAAAGAGAAAGACTACTACCAAGGGCATCTCAATGATTAAGTGCCTCATGCCTCCGAGGTAGAACGGTGGTTGGTTGCCAGTGGCTCCACTTTTCCCCTGTTGTAAATCTAGAATGATTAGAGGGCAGCAGTACGGATTGGACTGTATTTCAAAAAGTATTACAGATCCAGACATAACATTCATTAATTAAACTCTTTTTGAAGTTAGATAATGTCTTACAAAAGCAGTTTGCAGGAAGAGAACTGCAGTCCCTGCAATGTTCTTGGAAGTGTCCGCCCTTCTCATAACTCACAGCTACTCTATCAGTGCTATCCATCATCTCGCTCACAAAATTGGAGTTCAGTGTCTTTTTAACTACTTCCATTTCTAGTTGGTTTTCTGTATTTCTGAGCTAATGGAAGGGTTTCTTTAGCGCAAGACACTGATGTGTTGAGTTTATCTTGAACAAAAGTCCTGAGTGTGAGGAGCACACGCACTTAGGACACACTCAGAACTTCACAAATCACATTGTTCTTCACCAATCAACCAATCACAAAGCCAACAATGAAAAGAAATCAGTGCAGACTCTGAAAGCTATTGAAAATAAATCAGCAATTATGAGAAAAAGGAATCACAAAAGTAAAAATTCTTAACATACTTGTAGAACCACATAAAGGCATGACGCTATCCATCACACAGCATGTAGATTCATTGGATTTCTCAGCACAACACAAGCCATCTTTTCAAGGCAATGATGGGATCCCTGGCAATTCATTACTCAAGCCAAGGTGCTGATGTTTGCCTGTATTTTTCATATTTTCCTTCTGGGTTTATTTGTTTGTTTATCCGAGTCTGAAGCATTACAACTTTCCAGGGAACTGCGCCAGGCTAAAGCAGGGAGGCAGGGTCACTGACAGGGATCAGACCCTGACCTCCAGTGACAGAAACCAAACATTCACCGAAAGACCAAGAAGGATGGTTGCACTGCATGCTTGCTTGGAAATTATGCCACACATCATTTCCAAGACCTGGCCTTGCTTGCTCACAGAATTGCATGTGTATTAATATGTGTTCTTATTATACCCATACTACTATTATACTATCTACACTACAAAATGCCCTCTGTAACAAGCCATTTATTTGACTTGTTTCCAATGCAAATAATTAAAAGAAGTGACTGAGTGACGATATCTATTTCAAGCTATAACAAGAAAACTATTGAAACAAGTAAAAATACATTGAAAAAAATTTGAAATTATCTGCAAATTATCACTTAATTGCCATTTTTGTTTTGATAAATATATGAACATAAGACTCGATACGAGATTAAATCACTTGTGTAGATAAAGATCCTTGCAGCGCATTGCTCCTGTTGTGACCGTCTTTGTTTTTTAATATTGAACCACATGATTGCTAGAGCAGAAAGATCAAGAGGTGAGTCTGTTACGCTGTTTGGTGACAGACTGACAGAAGCAGACAGCCTGGCTGCCTGGTTCACTTTGACTTTTCCAGGGTGGGCTGAAGACAGAGCCAACAAGGATGCCATGCATGGTGCTGTGCTGGGAATGGAAGCCTACGCAAGTCGGCACCAATGAACTAAAATGGGGGGAGGGAACACACACACACACACACACACACACACACACACACACACACACACACACACACACACACACACCAAAGGAGTTCACTGAGCCATGATCCAAACATTTGCAAGCACATGTACATAAAAGTACGGACCCACATACAGACACATACACACAAGGATTTCATTGCACACTCAACCACAAATCAAACACTTGCATGCACACACACACACGCACGCGCGCACACACACACACACACATACATGGGGAGCCTATGTAAATGAGCCCCAGAGGTTCCATGGCATGTGGCAGATGCCCAGTTCTCCAGCCCACATCCTGTTTCTAGACCAGACCAGAGCCTGCCTCTCCACACAGGGCAGCAGAATGGCCACAGATGAAAAATGATACAGATGAATGAGTCTTTTTTATTGTTTATCAGTACATTTTCTGCAATACACCATTTAATTTAACCCCAATCCATTGTAATTCATGCACTGGTCTCTTTGTGCCAGCGTGTTCATGAACACAGTTGTACATCGAGTGGTCTTCAAAGCTACGTATTGTTGGAGCTGGCAGGGATTCAGTGTCCTCCTCAAGGACACTTAAGCAGGTGGGGCTTGAACTTGAATCATTCGGTTGAAGTCCGGGCTCTCTAACCACTAGGCCACCCTGATGTAGAGCCATATTGTAAGTCCTGTTATTACAGCACCTCCTGCCACTACAGTACAGCTTCAATAACTCAATAACTGACTGTTAGAGCACCCTTTCTACCCAGCTGCCCTGAAGTATTAGTCTGAACTAGTCAGAGACAGAAACACGAGTGGCAGCCAACACACACAGAGGTCTGCTAGATCACTCTTTCCAGTGAAAACAGACACGTTTCCTAAAGCTTGGGGACTTTTACTGTAAGCCGTCAAAGCGAGGGATGGTGTGATATATATTGTCTGGAGAGCTCTCTATTTGGGCTCTCGCTCTATTCTTTCTCATACTTCTCAAGCATAAGGTCATCATTACCTCAGCCAAGGAATGATGAATGATTAAAATCACAACACAATACCTTGATGAGTTTTCAAATGAACTCTGAAGTAGAAATCAGCCACAGAAGAAGATACCCCAAGATTTGTTCCCACGTGCAGTGTGATAAAAATATCCAATGAGGATGAAGAAAATCAGCTGTACTATGGGATCAAAGAGGACAGAGGAGGGAGACAATGGGGCAAAAGGTGAAGAGAGGAAGGAGGGAAGGAGGCATGGATGGAGAGAAAAGGTAGGAGGGAGACAGGGAATAATACAGAGAAGGATGGCTAGCTGGGCAGGGAGGGGCCGAGACAGGAAATGGCAAGGAGAGGTAGAGGAAAGAGTCAAAGTAGGAAGAAGAAAGGAAGGGTGGAGAAATGGAGGAATGGAGTGGAACAGAGAGGTGGAGAGGGAGAGAGGGCTGTATGGCTCTTCCCAGTGGGTCTGCCGGGGCGAGGGGGAAATCCCCAGGGACTAGCTGAACTCTCCTCTCTTCTCAGCCACAGCTGGAGCTGCCACAGCTGGAGCTGCCACATCTGGATGCCACACTGCAGCTCAGCATCAAAGGACGGGACACAGTGGACGGCCAGACAGGTGGCAGGGCAGTACAACTGGGACACACACACACACACACACACACACACACACACACACATAAGACACACACACACACATTTTATCCCTGTCTTGGTGCTGCGTCTTCATCGCGGTCTGTATTCTCTATATATTTTATGACTAATAGAAGGAACAAGCCTTTGTGGTGATGACAAATCCCTGCACTCAG
>CABFOQ010024280.1:0-13984 GCA_900660455.1 Gephyroberyx darwinii
ATTTGGCAAGGAATCTGCCTTATGTTTTCACGATCGCAAAAAAAACCCCATCTTTATTTAACCTTGTGTTATCCTGTTGCTTTTCTCTCCTGATATACTTTTCATTTGTCAACGTTTGTTGTTTTGAACACTTTGTTTGAGCTATCTTGTCCTCAATAACGCTCTTACTCTATCAACAGCTAACAATCTTGCCACATCACTTACATAGTATAATGTTTTCATGATTATACTGTGCAATGTTTAATCCTAGCCACTTATTGAATGAAAGCCATAGCTACTGCTTTTGCATAACCACTGCAGTAACACTGGCTTTTCTCATCATGATGCTGTTCATGACACTTATGTAAGTTTGTCTTTTCCATGTCTGCCTCATGTCAAATGGAATGACCCCACCACTCTGGTAAGAGCAGGAGGTACATGTGTTGACAAAACTAATGTTGATATGAATGTCCCTCACTAGTAGAGCCTCTTCTAGCTGTGTCTGATGCTAGTAGTGGAAAGCTGTAACCCTTAGCCATACTGTGTAGTAGCAGATATTTAAGAATAATGTTCTATTAAGACCTTCAAGAATAATGCTACAACGTTTCATTATAGTCCAACGAGTGCATGCATGCATTTGGAGGGCCTCAGTTTCTTTTGAAATATTTGCTAACTTACTACACACAATACTGTAAAAAGTCCTTGTGATGCCACATCATAAATGGATTTACAGTATCTACTCAGTGCATGCCACTTAGTCCAGCAGATAGATGACGCTGAATATTTCTCGCAGGCCACAGTTGTCTATCACTGGTAGACTTGCGTGTGGCCTGCCACAAGGTCGCTTTTGCATGAAATCTGTGTATTCATACACAACCCCATGATATTCATCTGGTACCAGAGACAGAGTGAGTCACGCCTGTGGAAGTGGGCACAGCCTCACTGGGCACTGCCAGGTTTCCCTCCCACTGTGGGAGGCTTGGCTGTATGCTCTGTGGTGGCACCTGCACTTGCCAAATGTTGTTCAATCTTTCCTTTCCAAATCTACTGATCAGTTTTTGTTCTACTAAGCAAAGGAAGCCTCAGAGCCAGAAAAACAGTTCAGTTCAGTTCACTAGCACATTATATTTGATGTGAGAATGATGAAGGATAAGGAATTTGTTTTCTTGTTCCAACTTTCCCTTTTGTGTCCTTGAAGCCCTCTCCTTGTCTTCCAGTGTCTGTTATGATGTCAGTAAAAGCCCTTATTTACAGTCAGTTCACGTTGTCTGAGGGACATTTGTTGTTTTGTCAGAGGTCACTGTATCTCTGTCTTTAAAGGGTAAGTGTAAGATAAATAGAATAAATAGGCATTAGAAATTTCCCCTCATGAAAGTCATGGTTTTGATATTAAACGTGTTAAATGTTAAAAATGCTAATGCACTTCCTGCATATTTTTCATAGTATTTTCAATGATCTGCCAGGCTAACTCAGTTTTGAGGTAAGTCCTTTGGATGCTTGACAAATCTGACCTTGATTGAGTCAAGACTGAATCTTATTTTTATATTTTTGTTATATTGTTATATTTTTCTCCCACTACTGCAACTACATAGCAGATGTTTGAATAAACTGACATTGACGGTCAACTTTAAATATTTCTTTTTATTCTTTGGTTTAGTGAGATCATCACAGCACATGAAGGCCTCTCAAGAAATGTGTCAAACCATCACAGAGAGATTTTATACCAAACATTAAACCTGTGTTTTCAGTTTGTGGTGTCATTTATCTACAGGAGATGCAATCCCTAAATGTTCTGTCTTCTCATCTAAGGCTGACTCAAGGCTTTTCAAAATAATAGCTAGTATTTTTTGTAGCTAGTGCAGTCTATTTCTACTGCAGGGCAAAGGTTTTGAGATGAAGGAACAAACACAGATGGCAAATGTATCTAACATCTCTGGACATCCAATCAATCCGACCCGCAACTTCATCCAAATCCAGAGCTCCATTTAGAGTTTCAGCACCTCACAGCACTGACAACTTTTTGAATCCACTACTTTCACTTCCTTCCTCATCCCGTCTGCTTTCACTCGTGTTTCACACCCAGGTCCTGAAGGGTTTCCCAGAGTGCCTGCAAGCAGATATCTGTCTCCACCTCAACCAGAATCTCCTCCAGGGCTGTAAGGCATTTCGTGGAGCCACCAAAGGATGCCTCCGAGCCCTGGCTATGAGGTTCAAGACCACCCACGCGCCCCCTGGAGACACCCTAGTCCACTCCGGAGACGTTCTTACTGCACTCTACTTCCTTTACCGTGGCTCTATCGAAATCCTGAAGGAGGACGTTGTAGTGGCCATCCTGGGTGGGTCTACTGTACAGCTCAAGTGTAGATGTCAACTGTGTTTCTATGTTTCCTTGAGGTGATTCTGTGCACTGCTGTGTATTGGAATGACCTCATGACTCCAACAACACCTCTATTGGAATTGCAAGATCAATAGAACATATCTCCTACACAAGTCTCTGACACGGCCCCACCCCTCCTGTCCCCTTGAGCTATGTTGGCCTGTAATTGGTAGAATCAATAAAGTCACACTTTCACAATAGAGACAAATAAGCTAGCTAATTAGAGCAGAGATCCAACAGAAAGAGAAGATAGAAGAGATAATACATGATGATGCAAAGTACTCTTTTCCATTTGTCTTCTTTGGTTTTAGCATGAGACTCATTAGCCTTCATAGATGAAATGTTTTGCTTGCTTGCTTGTAGCACCGCCCACCATCGTCAAGCAGTTGAAAATGCAAGGAAATTTCAATGAGCAGTACGCGCCAGAAGGTTTTGAAACCCAGAAATCTCAGCAAATCTGAAGTAATCGTTGAGTCACTGGTATTGATCAACAACCCTATCAACTCCCTGCAAATATATTATTGTCATTTTGTGGTATGGGGCAATAATAAGCTTCCTTTTTGCCCCTAAACGATGTAATCATGCATGATATGAGGCTTTCTGTTCTCTGCACTGATGCAAGGAGTTGCCATAATGCCAATGTTGAGCATGATAATGATAAAATGTGCACACTCATGATGTGGAAACTTAGTGACATCCACTTAGCACTCATGTTCCCATGTTGCAGCCTTGGTTTGCTTTGCCAGAACTTACCTCCTTTAGCGGAGATGGGGGTGGGTTGTGATATGGCTGGGTTGGCAGCCGAGACCTCTATTGGTTATGTTTGAACGACTTACTTCAAAGAACATGGTGATTGCTGCTGCCTCTCTGTCGTGCCTCAGGTGAAGGGAGATGACAGAGGAGTGGAGGAGGACATACGGTGGGATGAGGGAAAGTGAGGATATGTGTTGGAGAACAAAGGAGAGCACGATGGCCTGCAAATAGAGAAAGATTACAGTAGAGATGGGGGTGATAGAAAGAGGAGCAAGTGGGTGGAGTAAAAGGAAAAGATGTGAAAAAGAACAGAAGAGATAAAGAGGCGGGAGGATCAAGGAATTCAGGAGAGAGTTAAGTGACAGGAGGGAAAGAGAGCCTCAGACAGCAAGGGTTTTATAGGATGGTTTATTGCACTATCTAATTGTCAGCATGGTGTGATGGAGCGTTTCATGATAGCAGCCACTCGACCACATGCCGTTATTGACAGCCGCCAAATGTAATCAGGTGTAATCAGAGTAAATCTCCTCATCTCTCTCTTGCTCTCTCTCTTCCTCTCTTCCTTCTTTCCTCCCAGAGCTACAGGCAGGTGCACCAGGCTTAGCCGTTTTTCACCCAGGCAATAAGGTTCAACAAAACTGATGACATAATAGGGCCATGATGAGTAAGAAGCATGGGTGTTGAAATAGGGGGATTACATAGCAGTTACCTTTAGCATTTACCCATTTACAGTACTGCTGATTACTCTATTTCCACACTCTCATGCTTCTACTACCATTTCCATACGGTCGTGTATCACGCTACACACGCTGTTGCTTCCACTGTTTGCATAGTCATCAAACTGCTATTATGTCAGCTTATGCAATGCTACCAGTCTAAACCATGAATTCATAAGGAAGTGGAAATGATGAATTGTCATCAAATCGCTCAATTTGCAAAGCCAAAAAAAGCTAAATGTTCTCCTTTGCACACACCAACAAGCTGAATAGATAGCAGCATTTGGACATTTTCATAATTCATAACACTTAATAAGATTTCATAAAACCGTGGGGGGAACCATGCCTGGCTTTACCACACATAGACACACTACCCACACTGCTCTCCACACACACACATCTACACAGCCACAAACAGCCTCAGACACTCTTCTGGTGAGAGAGCACAATAAACCCTGTGGTCATCACCATGTAGGTCATTACTGAATAAAGAGAGAGAGGAATGTATGGACAGTGTGACTTCCGTGCAAACCTACTGGCATCCTGTAAATCCTCTTTAGATGACTCTGCTGCCCTTTAGTCTCTTTTGCGTCCTAGCACTTTATGTCAGGTGGCTTGTCTGTTTATAGGTCATCGCATACTGTACAGTCTAATTACATGTTCCCAGTGGAAATAACACTTAAGGTTACTTTTTCCCACCGTAGATCTCCCGTTGTTCCCCGATAAGAATGCCAAGAATAGATAAGAGTAGATAGGCTTATGGGATTAATTAGCCGAGAGGAGATAGTTCTTTGAATTGATTGCTCGCCTCTGACCTTCCTCCCCTCCGTCCTTTTCTCCTTCAGGCAAGAACGACATTTTTGGCGAGATGATCCACCTGTACGCCAAGCCAGGGAAGTCCAATGCGGACGTGCGGGCGCTGAGCTACTGCGACCTCCACACCATCCAGAGGGACGAGATTCTGGAGGTCCTGGACATGTACCCCGAGTTCGCCGACCACTTCCTCACCAACCTGGAGCTGACCTTTAACCTCCACGATGACAACGCTAAGGTAATCAGCATGGGACCTCCAACATACGTGGCTCTCTCACATCAGGATATTTAGGAGGTGCAGTGAGGTATTTGAATCTATGAAATGGATTGATTAGTGAAGCCTGTATTAAAATGCATCTTGGTACTGCTACTTGTACCTAGCAGTACCCATTAACTTCCTTGTATCGTGTCTCATGCTAATCTAATTTGGATATATGCCCTTTCAATTTATTCTCTTTAGTGCTTCAATTAGTCCATAAATGACTGCATGAATGAAAGAGGGATGACTAATTTACGCATTTTCCTTTAATCTGCCATTTGATGGCAGTCAAGATTGAGAGATAGTGAGTATTAGTCAAGTACTGCAGGTGGGGTGGGTATTACAGACAGAGCTTGATATTGGCTGTAATTATGATGAATTGAGTGCAATTGAAATATGTGTTAGGTCTGTGGCATTATATGAAGGGGCATCCACATGTTAGCAAGTGTTTGTATAAGAGATAAAGTTCTGGCAGGATTCGATCCCAGACAGGAGAAAAACTGCTCCAATAAAAAGACGTCATGTTTTTAATATTTATTTAAGTTAAATAAACATTTCTTTTAATGGAGAGCGGGTGGCGGCCATCCATTTTGCACTCCTAGGATGTGATCCCAGGCCAGTAGGGGCAAACGTAGCTCTAGAGGTGGCAGATTTAACCACACAAAAGTGTTTTTTCCAAGAGTGTGTGTATATGTGTGTCATTATAGAGCACACATGTAGAGCTGTCTCACATGCCTCAGTCTGGTCATACACCCTTTTCTGTTCCTCTTTTTTAGACCACCTACCCACAAACCATTAATTCTGACATGGATTACATCAGGTGTCGAAGACGTATGTCCTACAAAAGGAAATCCTCCACAGGTCAGGTTGACACAGCATCTCTTTCAAGACTATAATAAGTACGGGGCTTGTTGAATTGTAAGATCCAGAATTGTTATGTGTGTTGGGATGAACTCACATATGTGCAATGTACAAACAATCTACAGTGTACAAAATAGCTCTAACAATCATATATCATTGTGCCCTTCACTCCCTTCCTCTACTGCTAGGATTCATAAACTTTTCTGTCTGGAGAATGAAAAATGTAGTCTCTCATCCCAGGACACAGTCTCAAACATATTGTGAGGCTATACCGGTCTTGTACAAAAAAAACATCTGTGATTGGAGGTGCCCACTTAACATCCCCACTACTACAGCCATCCTCACCCACTGCTTTTCCTCTAACATCCCGGTTTCTATGTAGGTGCTTACCCTAGCTTGATAGCACAAGGGATAGTTGCATCAGGTCCTGTGTATGGGTAAGAAAAACAAATTCATATCAGTTGCACTTCAGATAAACATACCAGCCCTGTGGCCCTCAGACTGCAGGGCAGCTTTCTAAATGACAGAAATCGTCGCGTTTGAGCGAGAGCCGTGGGAGCAGTTGTAATTTTAAGTTCTAACAGCTATGAGAGTTGGGACTTGGAGACAGAGCCTCCACACAGCAGCACTCAGCAGTTTGGCATCGATTCAGGAAAATCTAATTGGTCACCATGGTTACAGGTCCTCAGAATTCAGTATCAGCATCTCCCAATATAACACAAGTGAAGACAGAGAACGTACTTAACAATCCATTTCACAGTACAGCGGCCAGCATATCCTGCCGAAATTCATCAAGTACCATATTTCTGCCACAACGTGATGAAGTGCGAGCGGATGAGCGCGCGCGTTATTGATTTGCTGTTGACGCGTATATAAACTGATTGCACAACACGATCAATCTCAAGCAGTTTTTAATTACAGGACATAAAATCTCCCTTTTAATGTTACTTGACCTCACCTCAACCCCCGAAGCAAAACGCTCGGCCACCTGTTCTGAAAAATAAAGAGGCGTGCCCGGAGGACGTCTCAGCGTTGTAACTTGGACGTCAGTGTTCCCCCAACACATTTCCTGATTATTATTCCTCCCTCCAGGCGCCCACAACAACGAGCCGGTGGCCACATACTGCGACACCAAGCGGGAGAGGCAGCTCTACGCCTCTTCAGCAGCTGAGGGGAGAAGAGAGAGAGACTCTGCAGAGGAAGGAGATGAAGAGGAGGAGGAGGAAGGCAGGGAAGAGGAGGAGGAGCAGAGGCCGCTGTGTTCGGGTGTGCTGGGGTACCCGGTGGTTAGGGACCACACACTGGGCCTTGGGCTGAGTAACGCTCCAGGCACACAGGCTGGAGACAGCATGCAGAGCCAGTCCTATAAAGGTGAGACGATCCGTCTGAAACATCGTTTCAACATCTGTTTGAAACATCTGACATTTTTATTCCTACACCAGTTTTGATGTTCATTCCTGCAGCTTTTAATTTATTTAGTAACAAGTCAGTTATTTTTGACTCCGAAAACAGATAAGCAGCACAAAGCCTCTTCAAAAGACTGTCATTCAACTTCATTTCCTCCCTAAACTAAATGTTTTCTATTTTTGCTCATACATCAAACAAACAGCAGTCACAACAAAGACACTCCCCAAACCAAAAGAACGGCAGAGAGACAGCCTCAGTGGTTTCAATTACAATACAATAGGCAAATCTTGTTTAAACGGCATAAGACGTTTCCTGTAGAAGCTGCTGGATATTTCACTTGGACTGAGACTTGGGAAGCTTGCATTGATTTTAAATGAATACACACCACAGGGGCCGTGGATGTCCTCTAAAGTTTTATTCCAAAAGGATAATTGGCTCAGAAGTTAATTTGAAAAAAAAAAAAAAAAAATCACTATCCCTAAGCCCCAGAAGTGGAATGTCACACCTATTAAAAATCCAAACAAGGATTATGTGTCATTATGATGAAAACTAAAGCCCACTCAGTAATAAAATTTAAGAGGATTATATTCAGCGACCAGGGTCACCCCTTTTGAGCATAGGCCATGACCAAATAAAGGATTTACAGGAAACATTACGAAAAATTGTGTTGTCTACATCACTGCATGTGGTAAGTCTAGTCACATTTGGATTTTTTTCTAAAATATGAGAGATAAGCGCAATTGTGTGAGGAAATTAGGAGATTCCACTGCCTTGGAAGCCAGATACAGCACGTAGGCATACTACATCAGGACAAAACAGTACAGTGTGGGTATGTGGTACTGTACAGGGTACATACACTGTCTGGCAGACAGACAAAACACGTTGAAGACCACAAGATCTGTTAAGTCCTCCTGCGGTTCCCAGTACAGTTGTGGTGGTGCTGTAGGCTTCACTGAGCAGCTTCTACACAAAGGGCTGCAGTTAGGATCTGGATCTCAGGCAAGCTTTAGGAGAAATCCTCACTTTCACTGTCTGGGTCCTGCTTACATACATGGGGCCAGTTTGTGTCTGTAGCTTGACCTGTGTTGCAGGTATCTTTCAAACCCCCTCAGCATCCCACACTACTATAGACACTTTGCAACAGCATCCACTGCATTGTAACTCACATTTTTCTCAGCTTGATCTCCTCTGAGACGGGAAACTGTGTCAGAGTGTGTTGATTTGACAGCAGTATCCTATAATTCAGCTGTTGCAGCTGTAAGAGGATTTCTGAGTAGAGAGTGATATTGATTCCTGTAATCAGCACTGCAGGAGCAACGCACAGGAAATGTCAATTTCATCTCCAGAGGCCCATCACTATTTTCCCGCACTCACCAAAAATCTAAAGGGGTGACAAAAATGCTGCTGAGAACTTGATTCTCAACCAGTCAGATGTGAATTTTCCTCTGAGGTAGAGGTTGGGATTCAGGGAGCCCAAAGCTTAGGAAGCTTGATGATGAGTAGGCACAATTGATGAAGATGGTGCCCCCAAGGCACTGTTCTAATAACCAAGTTCAATTATGTGTGTGTGTGTGTCCATGTGTGTTTGCACACATGACTCTCCCTACAGATCTCCATGCAGAGGAGTGGGTGTGCGAGCATCCCAGGGAGGGTGTGGAGGAGTCAGCCGAGTGTCAGGAGCCCCCGGCTGGGGAGGAGGACAGCGACACAGACCTCACTTATGGAGAGGTGGAGCAGCGGCTGGACCTGCTGCAGGACCACCTCAACAGGTGTGGAGGGGGAAGTGGGGTGCTTGGTGTCCAGGCCTTGGTGTCTTGGTGGGGTGGGAAGGACTCTGAAACAGCTTTTAGGCCCTGTAACATGAAAACACTGGTGTACACCAACTACTTAGTCCACATTCCTCAAATGTAAAATGCTCCTTTGTTCATTAACATCCAGGGTCACATCTGATACTCGGACATCTGATACTAGTGGGAAAATATAAGGATACATTTTTCCTATACGCCCTCTAGGAGTGAGGATGGGAAACTGATGATCTGGGTCTTCATTTAGAGAAATATCTCAGATCTCAGAATCCGTGATATGAGAAAATTATGAAAACAAATGGAAACGATTAGGATGGATTTAGATTTTGATATATCACAGGAAACTGGAGATACATGAAAATGTCACATCACTATGACAATTTGAGCATAGTCCAGTATTATATGCTTAGGGTCTTGTTCCTAAGAATAGGCTACAATCAACTCTATCATTACTTTTTATGGAAAAAACATGTACGTGTTATTTTGTTGTTTCTATTTTTCTTACTTGAATTGAAAGTATACATAGTACATGTTTACGTGTTGAGTGAGTTTCATAGGCCCTGGTTGATAGCCCATAATATCATTTCGAAAATACATGTGTCCCCATGTGGTTTTCATCCAGCAGCAGCAATTCTCTGTATTACCCAGAGGTCACCAACTCGCAGCTCATTTCAACGGTATAATGTTTCAGAGGATGCAAGACAAGCTGTGTGATTCTGCCCATAATTGGATGAAAAGTTGCACGGACAATTTCTATCATAGATAACCATCTGAGCCGCATTAAGGCAGAGAGTGGACTGTGTGAGCCTCGCGTGTGATTCTCGGCTGGTGCACTGATACAGATGAGGGGGAGGCAGACAGACAGAGGCTATCTATTTATAGCGCGCAACCACGAGATGCAGACACATCACAAAGCTTCCTGACGTCACGTCGTGGGGTTGGGGTGGTGGATGGAGTAGAGACGTCAAGCCGGCAGAGCAGAGTTTTGGTACATTTATGAAAAATAAGAAAATGTGTTTAAAAATGTTGATCTTCCCCTGTCGAGTCAGTCAGTTGAATTGGCTGTATAGATATAAGCTAAAGAAACAATTGGCAAAACAAGTTACTTTCTGATACTGCCCCTCTCTCTCTCTGTTTCCCCCATGTGTATACTAACATACTATCTGCTTCCCAGTAGAAATACGGGACTGACTACCAGAAGACTGTGAGCCTCCTCACAGCTTTTGTTCATTTATCCTGGTTAGGGTGAGGGCCTTTAGAGGTAATAGTTTGAGGCAGCAGACATGGCCACTGCACCGCACAACCTCATTTCACCGAAACAGACTTGAGCCAAAGTGTTGATTTGTGCTGATTGTTCTCTAAAGAGCTACACCTGCACTGGCAAAGGGACAAGGAGGCATTCCCCTCCTGGAAAAGCCTGTGCTGGTTCTGTTTCTTTGCTGTTTCTGTGTTTCCTCTCTTTTTTGCTGACTGACTGAAAATGAGACTGGAGGCAGAAGAGAAGTGATGTAGTGTCTCTAGTGTTCATGTCATGATGTAACTTGCTGCATAAGGTGATGACATACATTGCAGGTGCTAGGCATTTTGATACCTGCGGTAGGTGCTGTATGCTAAAACAGATTTTGTGTTCTGTGAATGTAAAATATACAGAAACTAACCAGCAATTCTCAAACCAACAGTAGATACTCATTAAGCCACAGGGATCCTTAAATACATGCATTTATATTGTATGATTTCATATAGAATTGCAGGTGGAGAGATTGTAATGACAGTAAATTCATTTTCACTCATTCATCTAGTAAATTAACATTAAGTGACAAAATTCCTCATTTTCCCTGAGGAGACCACTTTGAACAATCTGAGTTCAATTTGAGTCTCCCCCTAGTGTTAAAAATCAGTATTGACCACCCTTTCACCATTCTGTAATGACAGCACTGTAGTACTACATACTGCTGTCTTTTTTTTGTCCTCAGTCATTGCAAATGTAAAGCCTAATGCGATAGAAGCATAGTGTTGGTCTGGGTTTCTGGATAGATTACCAAAATAATCCAATTTTCATACCATGCATTGCACATGCATTGTTTTCTGAATCAGATTTGTATGCATTTAAAATCTGTAAATATGTATCTGTCACTGGCCAATACAATTTGTGTCAGATCTTTTCTTTTGCCTTTTCATTGACAAACCCTGCCATCTCCATTCAAGGAAACTTATAGGCATCATATTAAAATAAACTTACTCTTGAAGATGAGATGAAGCTTTATTGATCCCCATGGAGAAATTTGCTCGTTGCAGCAGCAAAAGTAATAGGATTCGGCAGTGAAAAAGACAAATGGAATATAGACACAGAAATAGAATATAAAAGCAATTGAAGAAAAAAATTATATTTAAAAAAAACAGAATACAGATAAAAGCAATAAAAAGTAAGTAAGGAACAGTTCTGTAGGTTATATAAACATGCTGGTGACAACGGACCAGTTTCATCATCAGTGAAGACTGTCATCGTCATTAGGCTTTTCGTGATTATTATGACGCCACCAATAAGAAACTGAAAAACAGCCAATATCATGAGAGGCCCCATTTATTTATTTATCTTCCAGTCACATTATTGTTGCAAAAACATAATGACATTTAGCATGCACATTACTGAGTTACATATCTGATGTTAGGTATGGTGGACTAATGTGCCAAGCGGTTGTGGATTGTAATATGAGAATCACATAATGTCGTCTAATGGCAGTTATATGTTAAGACCCAGTTATAATTGGTTTATAATTAGAGCTGCATGTGTGATGACAGACAGGTGTGGAGGACTAACAGCGTGCCAACCGCACCCTACAGATTCCTGTAGCAGGTGTAGGTGGTGTGTCAAGGAGGGTTGGAGGGCACCACAAAAACTGTTAAAAAATGATTATCTACCCAATAAAGCAGTGGTCCTCAAATCCGGGCCTCGGGGTCCAGAGTACTGCTGGTTTTCTATTGTGCCAGGTAGTTTTCATTCAGCTGTCTAATCAGGGATTGATTAAGACCTGGGATGCCAGGTGAATGCAATTAACTTCCTGGTAGGAGAGAAAACCAGCAGCACTCTGGACCCCGAGGCCCGGATTTGAGGAACTCTGCAATCAAGTGTCCAGAGCAATTCTGATGTTGACATGAAAAAAAACAACTTTTGCTATGTCAAACTTTTTGGTTTATGTCAGCTTTTGCCACTGGACCACACAAGAGCTAGTCCCTTGTGAGCTGACCGGAGCAGAAAGATACAACTCTGTCCTAACCATCTGTCCTGTCCGCTAAATCACAACATGTTCCTCCGAGTCACGAGTCTCCGAGTCTGGAGATCGCACAGCTTTGTTGTCTTCATACTGTTAAGTGCTCCACAGCAGTCTGTCATCACATATAGATCAGCAGTGAGACATCATCACACAGGATAATCCCATGGTGTGTGTGATGCACAAGTACCCAGTATTCTGCATGTGGCACACCAGCATGGCACCAAGTCTTCATGCCTCTTTCACCTTCAACTTCATCTTAAAATATAGGAAATTTAGAAAATCTAGGAATCTGCAGGAATATGAACATACTTGAATGACCTTCACTTTCCCAAACAGGTCCATACACTGAAAAGCCCTCAAAAACATTTCAAATATGTGACTCAATCTGGAAAAACAGGCACATGGTGGGAAAGTTCTTTTGGTTTTGTGTCTTTGCATTCAGACTTTTAAAATGGTATTTTACATTGTATGGCTCATTCAGTTATTTTGTTTGAATTTATTACTTTAAAAAAATCAAACACATTTTTATCAAACCGCTGTAAAAATGGGTTCATGATGTTTGGCATCATTTTATTTCTTATTGTGTACCATCTCATTTGCTCCATCTGACCCACACAGACTGGAGTCCCAGATGACAGCAGATATCCAGGCTATCCTGCAGCTGCTCCAGAGGCAAACCACCACTGGTCCCCCAGCCTACAGCACCGTCACCTCCAGCCCCGAGTATCAGAGGCCAGCCATCAGGGTCCAGCCTGTGTCTGCCATCCAGACAGATCTCAGCCTCGGACCTGCACCACCCCAGCCCCAGGTACAGGTAAGGGCAGGAGGGAGAGCTTTACTTTAAAGGGGCATCAAGTACTCTGTGACCTTCATCGACCTCTATTGGCAAGCAGTAGGAATTGCAACAACACTGGTAGAACATGTCTCCTTCTACACAAGTGTATGGCACAGCCTCACCCCCGACTAATCCCCTTGAAGTACAGTAAAAATAAGTTTCATGTACCGTCATTCCCATGTTTTCTCATGGATTAGTTGGAAATAGCCACATTTTGACAATAAACAAGTAAGCTAGCTAATTGGAGCAGAGGTCTAACAGAAACATCTATTGAAGAGGTAACATATCACCATGTAGAAGAAAAATGGTACCCACATGCCAATGTAAATCAGGTGCTGGGCAGATCATGGACAAAATGAAGGAGAAATAACTTCTGCACAATGCTCCCTTTTGCAGATGTATTACCACCTAGTGACGTTGGGAGCCACCATACTCTGCCTGGTATATTCTACACTAGAATGCATTATATTCACATCACGTACAGGAGTTGGGTCAGCAAAGTCTCCAGTTGTACTGCTGATACCTGGTTTTGTCTAAACAGTGTACAGACGTCAGGTAGCTGTCTGCACTCTGTGTCTTCTGACATGCCTGTCTGTCAACTCATTCATGGAGGCCCCGCTATACTTTCTCTTTCTCAGAGCCCTGACCCAGAAAAGGAACAGAACAAATCCAAAGAATCATCCCCGGTCCTCCTCCACACAGAGACTCTTCCAGATGAGAACTTTGCTGGACTGCTAGAGAAGGAAGCAGACATAGAGCAGAGACACAAACAAAACATGGACTCTCTAGAGCAGCAACAACAGCACCACCAACAGCAGCCACCCAGGTCCCTCCTCCCATCAGTCCGGCAAGCCTCGCTCCCCGATGTCCCGCCCAGCAGCTCAGGAATGTTGGGACTTCACAGGCC
>CABFOQ010024282.1:0-23448 GCA_900660455.1 Gephyroberyx darwinii
TGTGACAGGGAGGGAGAGAGGGAGAGAGAGTGAGAGAGAGAAGCTCCCTCCTTCACACTTGTAGAGAAATATGTTGTGTGTCTGGTGTTGTAAATCTCTATAGGTTCATTCACCAGAAAACACACAGTGAAGTTCATGGGGGCCCTCTGTATGCTCAGTGTGTGATTATTATCACTATGCTCTGCTCCTGTCACAAGAATTAAATGCACAGTGCTCAGTCTTTTGTTATACATGGTCATTAGCAATACATTTTAGAGTGTGTGTTATTGCATATAATAGAGTGGAAACTGAAGATTATATTACAGTAATGTTTTTGGACAAGCATGTAACACATAAACACGCACAAACACACTCAAACATTTATTATAGGCGTGCATACACACACATACACATACACACACACACACACATTATGAATGCATAATCTTGTTATAGTATAATCTGGAATGAGGGGAAACGCAAGCCATTACTGAGTAATTCAAAAAGATCCAAAAATACATCTGAAATGTCATGAGCCAGACACTGGCTTCATACCTGATTTGAGATTATCAAACATTTCATCACAAGTCTGCATCTTCCCCAACACATCTGTGGGTTTCATATTCCATGGCTTATTTTAACGTCAATTTGACCAAATATTTCAAGGCCTAAATCTGTTCAGCAGATCAATGAGACTGCTCCTTGTGAGAATCCACCTTGCTGAGATGCACTTGAGCAAGGCATTTGATCCCTACCAGCTCCAGGGACACTGCTCTGTACAGGACCATGTGCTTTGACAAAGTGGAAAGAGAATTTCTCCTTCAGAAATAAAGTATCACATTAGATTTGAAAACAACTTTTCAGAAAACATAGTAGATGCATGAATTGATATTAATATAGACGTATAGACATGTTTTTCTCTGATCAATTCTATTCTACAGCAGGGGTTAATAAAGCAAACTAAAACAGGCCTGCATGTGGCCCAGGGGTGTAGGTGGGTTGCCAGGCTTGGCTGTTGACCATAGCATGGCAGTGAAGACTGTGTGAGTATGCTTCTGTTTGGTAAAAATAAGTTGATTTGGAAATAAGACGGTCTACATTGTTTCAGTCAATGGTTTTCAAAAAGGTGCAGACGGTTTCTGGACCATTATTTAGCGATGCCGAGTTGGGTCTGGAAAATAGAGCTATTACGCCATCTGTGTTTGGTACTTGGTAATGACAAGGAAAACTCACCTATATTGATTACACACAATGTGAGAAGTATTAATTTAACTCCTTGTACACTTCAAATTCTTAATATCATATATTGATGTGATCTAGAGAGCGTAGGCCCAACACACGCCAAATACACACACACACACTTTAAGTAGTCCCATGTTGTGACTAGTGCCAGCTGTATAAGAACGTTTTACTGCCATGTTCCTAACTCATTACAAATTTCACCTAAAAGATTAATTATAAACCTAACTCTAACATGAACCTTCCTGGAAATGCCTGAAAATATATTCGATTATCCGTTTTCGAAGATATAGAGATTTTGACTATAGCGAAAAAACTCTGTCCCCTTGGCAACAAATGTTACATTTCCGTGTTTTGATTTGAGAAGTTACGTCATCGTGGTTCCAAAAAACTCCCACAATGCAATGTCAATTTTGTCAATCACTAACAAGCTACCTTAAGCTAACCAGATTTACATTGCCCCAAAGACAGTGTGTGTAACTTAAACATATCACTAGATATCATCTGATATCTGCGGCAAGTATTGTTCCTGGTATTTTAAAGTGTCTGGCGTTTGGGTGGTGGTATTCAAGGACCGGCTTGTGTGTGGTATGTACGGTGTCGTTAGCAATTTTGATTAGCTAACGTTACTAGCTAAGTTAGCCAGTTAATAACATTAACGTCATCTAGCTTTCCTTCAGCGCCAGGCTCAGAGGTCTAGCATGAATGGCGATTTGGCATTTGGATTATGGCATTTCTGAACATGACTCTTTAAAGAGTCTAAATGTTGGGCTAAGCTTTTGTTCTTCTTACACACCTGTTTTCCATCCATGAGTTTATTTAAAGTTGCTGATCATACATCACATATCATATGCTGTGGCAATGTTTACCTCCAAATAAATGAAACTAAAATAGATGTCAGTATGCCCAACTACAACAACAAAACTTATGATGATTTGTCCTGGACCCTTGTCTTTCTTGTGTTGACCAGTTATCCATCATCCCAGCCTTTGGCTGTGGTATCAAGATCTCAACCTAAGATGGATCCAGAATATGAACGTCGCCTCCTCCGACAGATCAACATTCAGAATGACAACTTGAGTCCTGTTGTGAGTCCTCTTTTTCTACTCATCTCCATTGTTAGCAGTTTTTACTATTGTTCTAAAGGATACAATATTGTCCAACAACAGATTCCTAAACATATACAGACAAACAAGTTAAACATTCAATCATACCTGTTTCATTCTGCAGAAAATGACAGAGAAAATGACACCCACCAGTTCCCCACTGTCCTCCCCCAGTAAGCATGGAGACCGATTCATCCCAACCAGAGCAGGGGCCAATTGGAGTATCAACTTCCATAGAATCAATGTATGAACACACTGTGGATGAATTATTTGAGACGTGCACATGTGCTTGCTTAAGAGAAAAGTTATCTGTGTATGAGAAAGTTGTTTGTAAGTTTAAAATGTTCTGATGTATGTGGCTTGATTACAGTATGAATGTTTGGTTTGAGAAAACCTTGTGTAAAAGTTTCAAACCAGTAACAATATCTTTGTGATTTTAAAATAGGAAAATGAGAAGTCTCCAAGTCAGAATAGAAAAACAAAGGACACCACTTCTGATAATAGCAAAGGTGAATAAAGTTTTGCAACCCAACACAAACATTCAAAAACATCCTTAAAGTGATCGAAAATATAGCCTCGTTTACTTGGAGCTCAGACATCTGAACTGACCCAGGTAACCATGCAGGCATGGAACATAGGAGTTACTCACCTCTCCTCCAGCCCCACATCCTTTGGCTCCTCTTCTACCCTTCTTCTACCTTACCTACACTTGCCTGGTGTGATTCTGTTTTGATCCTAATCAACTATTGATTGTGTGTGATTGTTGAAACTTCTGTGATGATGCATGCAGATTTACAATCAAAACGTTGATCCTTACATTTCATTGTTCCAAGTTTTCAGTCTCTCAAACAATGTCCACTGCCGAGGTGCTTGGATAAATGAGGTTCCAAAATTCTGTGATCATTGAGGCCATAAGGTTATTTTCAACATTGTTTTGTTTGCTAATGCAGGATTGTGTTTGTATGCTTTACCAATGTATAAGTCATATCAATCAAATTATATTGTTTTTCCTGTGTGTATAGTGGATGGGCTGGCCTACTCTGCTTTACTGAAGAATGAGCTGCTCGGAGCAGGCATAGAGAAGGTCCAGGACCCCCAGACAGAGGACAGGCGCCTGCAGCCCACTACCCCTGAAAAGAGGAGTCTCTTCACTGTAAGAACATTTCATCAAATAGGCCCTACTCTTTATGCATTGCAATCTCTAACTGCTTTCATAACAGACACAGGTCAGAGTCTTCAGTGGGAGCAGAAAAAAGTAGAATGCTGCTATTATCTAGGGGTGGCTTTACCCTTGATCAGTTTAAGCTGTTTCTTCTGTGGTTCTTTTATTTTAATGAAGCTCTATAGAGTATGTTGGTATGTTGGTCTCTAATTGTATTTTCTTTGCAGTACTCTGTCAGTGCCAAGAGGTCCTCAACAGATGACGGCAACAACATCTCTCCCTACTCTCTATCACCTGTCAGCAGCAAAAGGTAGACGCAAATCTTTAAGTGTTTGTTTTAAACCCATTATTGTTGTTGACACCTTAACCAAACAAATTGTGTGATTAAATGTACATTTTGGTGTCAAGATTTCATAAAATCTGACCTTTCCTGCTGTAGTCAGAAGTTGCTGCGTTCACCTCGGAAGCCAACGCGTAAGATCTCCAAGATCCCCTTTAAGGTTCTGGACGCGCCAGAGCTGCAGGATGACTTTTACCTCAATTTGGTGGACTGGTCCTCCCTCAACGTGCTTAGTGTTGGCCTGGGCACTTGTGTTTACCTCTGGAGTGCCTGCACCAGCCAGGTACTGTAATGAGTGTGCGTCTACACAGACAAATGAGTTAGTATGAAATGAGAGAACATGATTTGTGAAGTGTAGATTTATTGGATTTATTGGCATTCAGTGCTTTGCTATGACACAGGGAATCACTTGCTAACCTGTCTTTTCTCCAGGTAACAAGACTGTGTGATTTATCAGTGGAGGGAGACTCGGTCACATCAGTTGGCTGGTCAGAAAGGGTGAGTATGGATTCTGTGTCATAGGTAACTTCCCAACCACTTTGTTGCTGCCTTTATGAAACTTGCATAGCGGAATTTAAGTTGAGTGTGTTGTTGTTACTGAGAGGATTCTGCATGACTTCAGGGTAACCTGGTGGCAGTGGGAACTCACAAAGGCTACATACAGATCTGGGACGCTGGTGCCGGGAAGAAACTCTTTGCCCTGGAAGGGCACACAGCCAGAGTCGGTGAGGTCGTTTTCAGTGCTAAAACACATTGTACATAGTTTATAAAGTGCTTTTAAGGAATGCTCAAGCTGCAATAAGATTACAGGAAATGATGAAAAGACGCCAACGTTCATCTGTCTGTCTGCAGGAGCGCTAGCATGGAATGCAGACCAGTTGTCTTCGGGCAGCCGTGACCGTATGATTCTTCAGAGAGATGTGCGGACCCCTCCACTACAGTCAGAGAGACGGCTGCAAGGACACAGGCAGGAAGTGTGTGGTCTGAAGTGGAGCACTGACCACCAGCTGCTGGCTTCTGGAGGCAATGACAATAAGGTGCAGTTGTTATTTTAATTAAACCTGCTTATTGCATTTGCTCATGGTATCCAGCGAGCAGGAAAAGAATTGCACAAAGCCTTGGAAAGTGCATCTACTGGTTCTGATCTTTCCCTGCCTGTCATTTGCCACCTCAGCTACTGGTTTGGAACCACTCTGCACTGAGCCCGGTTCAAACATACATGGACCACCTGGCTGCAGTGAAGGCCATTGCCTGGTCCCCCCACCAGCATGGCCTGCTGGCCTCTGGGGGCGGCACTGCCGACCGCTGCATTCGCTTCTGGAACACCCTGACCTCTCAGCCACTGCAGTGTATGGACACCGGCTCACAGGTCTGCAATTTGGCCTGGTCCAAGCATGCTAACGAGCTGGTAAGTAACTTGACATGTACATGTTAGCTAAGGTCTATAAAGTACAGATTTCCCCTAAACCCGTCCATTCCTGTCATAAAGAAGATCCTGTGTCTTTGAGCAAAGGTTTTCTCTTTTGCTTTACTGAAGGTGGATAAACATGTTAGAAGTGATTATTCCATGGGCTTTTCACACATTCCACCATCTGCCCATGTTGTTTTCAGCAGATTTGAAATCTGGCCCAGTGGCACACAATTTAAGATGCAGTGTAGAGGCTGGCAGAAGCTTCCAGTCTTTTCAGCGATTGTCTTGTTTGTTTACTGTAACTGGACTAATGTTTCAAAATGAATGTGGTAATGAGGCATCGATTTTAAAATGATACACATACCACCAATGTTGATCTCCTTTTCCAGGTTAGCACCCATGGCTACTCTCAGAACCAGATCTTGGTGTGGAAATATCCAGCCCTCACTCAGGTGGCCAAGCTCACAGGACACTCCTACAGAGTGCTCTATCTGGTCAGTGTGTGTGTTTGTGTGTCTCTGTGCTTTCGTTTGAAGGGAACATCTGTGTGCATGGTTCTGTTCATGTGCTAATCTGTTCTCGCTTTTTGCAGAGTGCAGTTTTTGGTGCATGTCATGTTATGCCTGTTGTCCTTGATTTTAATAATGTTTGGTATTCCATAACAATTTGCAGCCTCATAAGTTGCATCTTTTTGTTCAGGCTATGTCCCCTGATGGTGAGGCGATCGTCACAGGGGCTGGAGATGAGACCCTACGTTTCTGGAACGTATTCAGTAAAACACGGTCAACAAAGGTGAGAAAGCTCTTGGTTTAGTAACAGTAGTTAGTGAACACCCTTAATAGATGCAAAATAATTAACCAATTTTCTAAATTTTTTTGTTTCAGGAATCTGTATCAGTTTTAAATCTCTTTACCAGGATACGGTAACTTTGAGAAAACATAAGACCATAGCAATGGACAGGTTGTCTCAGTAGACCCCAGGTTCAGCACAGGATGCTCAGTCATCAAAATGGTGCTAAAGACTTTATCTAAGACGTCTCCTGACATGTTCACCCAGAGCAAGTGGCAGTGAGAACAACAACTCAGCAAGTTTACTTTTTCATGCTAACAACTTAAACTGCTTGGGGACTCATTTTGAATGTATATATTTTTTATTATTTTGCACATTTATTTTCAAATGTATGTGTGGGTTGATTTTCTCTTTCATTTTTGTATTTGCTACATATAAAAAAAACATTGTAAGCCTTACTTGCATTATATTGCTATGCCATTTTCATTACTGTGGATTTTGAAAAGTGGAGCCAGCATTTACTTTTTTGTTATACTCAGGTCTAAGTTATTTATAACACTTTAATATGATAAAACAGGGAGAGTATAATTGTCAATAATCATGGATTTCATGTCCACAAATTCTTTATAAAAATGTCATTACATACCATGACTTACTTAGAGTCTAATGCTGTGCATATAGACATATACTACATGGTTGATTCTATGTAGTGGCTGATTTAATAAAAGGTGTTGGAACCAGTGCTTTGTGAGCTGATTTGTGTCCTTTGCCAATTTTTAACCTGGGGAGGGGAAGTCATCATTTTGCCCCCTGGTTGTTGCATTGTAAGTTGCTCTGGATAAAAGCGTCTGCTAAATGACTGTAATGTCACGTAATGCATTCAAAGCTTGGGTTTTCCACAGGAATAGGTTGACCACAACATGACAGAGATTTGTTCATCATATAAAACGGTCTTTGTGCATTCACTATAATGACTTGCAGGCCGCTGAACACAAAATTGAGACAAACTGTTTTATGTTTTATTGTAGTTTAGAGTTTTAACCATAGCTATTTAGAAGGGTTGCTCTGATAAAGTCTTTGCGGTTAGTTACCCATGGGAAATGATTTCATTGTATCCAGCTGCAGCCCAGGAGACAAGCCCCTGACCGCTGGACCCTACTCGTAATTAGTCAGTGGGAACATGAACGATAAACGCAGCCACAGGGGGGCGCTAGTCGTTATATTCCCTTCGCTGTTCGGCGGAAATGGCGACGAGCGGGAAGTTGGAAGTTTTGATACGCACAACAACAAGTGGTTTTCAGTTTGAGCAGAACGAAATTGCTAAATTTGGTTACGATTAGTAAAAAGCAGACACTCATCTTCTCCAAAAGCAACAAGTAAGAGCCAAATCAACAATTTGGCGATACCAGTAAACTAGTTTTCAATATTTTTAGCATGTTGGCGTTAGTAGGTAGCTAGCTGGCTGCCAAACGACATTTGTTGTTGAATTTGCTGTCCGGTCAGTCAGAATGGCGGACGGGAATCTTGTACGAGAATTGAAGCGGTGGGCGACAGAGGAGTTCAATCTACCGCCACAGAGTCTGCCAAATGACAGCTATTTTAAAACGTAGGTATCGGCTTGTCTTTACGTTAACGTTAACTACTCACAGATGCTCATTCTGCAACGTGAATGCTTTACTTTATTTACTTTACAGGCTGTGTGTTGGGACAGGGACGTCAATATGGAAATATGTCACCCAACACGTTTTTCAACAGAGGTGCGTTTTATAATGAAATGAAATAATTGCATTTGTCTCTGTTGCGAGGTCTAACGTTACATTGCTTGGCCATGCATCATGTACATGTATCATGCTAGGCCCGTGGTTTGGTCTCTGAAATAAACACCAACCCATCTCTGCATGCTCTTACATTGGTCAGACCATTGTGGTTCCTAATTGTATCTCTGTTCTTCCAGGAACGTCAGGATCATGCGTGGCAATCTTCAGTGGTATCCTTTTCTGGTTCTCAAGTTCTTGTCTGTGTGAGGATCACACAAGCCACTGGCATTTTCCTCCCCAGTTATAATGTTGACTTGATAGCAGCAGCACCACAAAAGAGGTCAGACAATAAGAGTTGGATTGGATTGGATTGACCTTGCAACTTCATTACATTTTAGGCATTTAGTTACTCCTATCCTGAGCAACCCTCCATGAGAGATCAGACAGGAGGGGTCCGGTGTCTTGCTCAAGGACTCTTTGACAGGGCACACAGTTGTTGACACATTGGCTGTAGCAGCATTTGAATCTCTAACCTTCTGGTCACCACATTTGCCCTGTCACCACTTGGCCACCCTGGCAGTGTATGCTTTACCAATTTCATATGCTTTTAGGGGAAATAGTGTATGTAGTAAAATGGAAATAGGAATCAGGGCAGCTGCAAAAATAAGTGAACCTCCTCTCGCAGAAGTTAAATCTAGTAGGTAAGTAGAATCAATTCTTTTTGATTGGCCAAGTCAAAGTCTAAATCCAATTGCGATACTGTGGTAGGACCTGAAGCTGCAGTTCATGCAAGACGCCCTCAAACTTCACTGAGTTGGTGGACTTCTGTAAGGCAGAGTGGGTGAAAATCCGAGTTCTTGACTGAAGGAGTTCACTTATTTTTGAGTTTTTGTAAAATAAACCAGTTTTGTTAAAGAATGTATATCCTATTTATTTGTGCTGATTTGAGGTTCAGATACGGATTTATAAGGTTATTTCTTCATAATATATGAAATAATGACCACCCCTGTATGGTTCTATATGCTTTTGTGTGTAATTTATTTGCCCATATGGGTTAAATGTGTGATTCTTCAAACACTGTCTCTTTTAGCATCTCTGATAATTTCCTTGACATTATGATCTTCAAGGTACAAATTACTTCAAGATAAGGAGGTATGACTTATTTTCCTCCTAATTAAGAATATAGTGTATTTAATGCCCGTGTCTCAAGATAAACCTGCTCAATAGTCTACAGCGGAGTCAAGCCTGAATCTGTCTGTATGGATGAATTGATCTTGAGTGATCAGAATAATGCTGTGCAATGCAGAATTTATTCATAGTATGCAAGACAATGACATAATGATGTGTGTTTCTATCCCCCTGTGCATACTCAGTTGAAGCAGGTTGAGGGCCAGAGTGAGTCTGCTAAGCGGAGAGCACTTCAGGAGAAGATCGAGCAGCTGAGAGCTGAGATCAGTCACCTGGACTCTCAGATCAGTGGGACAGAAGACCAGTTAGCCACAGAGGGTTAGCCTATCACATTATTCACCAGCCATATAAGGATGCTACATTTTTTGGAAACTGTTTAAAATGTTGTGTTCATGAGCAGTGTAGAGAAAGATGGCTACATTCATACTAACTATCTGGAGTGATGTATTTCCAACATGAGGGGGTTCTGAGGGTTTATGAAATGTCCTCTCATTTTGGTTAATTGGCACATTGGTTCCCTACTACTTTTCTTTTTCTAAAGCATTGATTGACTGAAGAGTCATAATAAAAGGCATTTCCCTGCTCCTAGATTTATTTAATTGATAAATCAGTGCCAATGCTCAGTGCCAGCTTTATTGAAGTTTCCATCTCTTGAGTGGGATGCACGGACCAAATTTCAGAGGCCTAGATCAAACCCTGATTACTTAGTGATTGGCAACATAGCATATCTGTTGTGAACTATGATTTGTCTGTAATGTAGTCTCCTTTATATTATTTGTTTTGTTGACCAGTGTTTTCTGCTATCACTGTTGAACAGAGCAGTCCATCAGCCGTACCTGGGCCCAGGTGCAGGACAGCCAGCGCAGGGAGCTGCTGCTGCAGGCCTTCAGGCAGCACTGCATCATGGGCTGCAAGGAGCTCTCTGATGACAGATGCAACATCAGTGGGCACTGTGAGGCTCTGGACCAATTAGCCAAGTAAGCCAGAGAACTAGAGCACACACACACACACACACACTAACTATATAGCAGTTAAAATTTGAAAAATAACAAGTGCTGTGCATTGCAGGAAGGCCGAGATTGAAGTGCTGTTTGAGAATAATCCATCCAACACCAGTGTCGGTGATCACCTGAGCTCCAAAGCTGCAGCAGAGGCACAGGTCCTGGTAAGAGAGACCATCTCCATGATGAGTTAGGAGAGGACCTTGTCTGGCATTTAACTTGTCTGAAGAACTTGACTGAAGAAACCCTTTTTTTCACCTCATGATGATCATGGTCACCTGGTCAGTCATGAATCAATCAGCACTTATTCACACAAAGCTGAATAATACAGGTCCAGATGCGTGTCACTTTTGTAAGTCACTTTGGATAAAAAAGCGTCTGCTAAATGACTAATGTAAATGAAAATTGTTGCTAATGCAAACATTCATCCCGTTTTCTTATGTGGTGCGTTTCCCTCATCAGCGTGAAGTGAGACAGTTGTGTGACGACCGGGTCCTCTTCTTCCAGTCTTTGCAAGAGAGTCAACTGAAGACGGCTCCCTCTACAGCCACGCAGTAAGGACCACAGTGAATACATTACTTGACTACATCAATGATCCACAATCTGTTGTCTGAATATTGTCAACTTCATCATTCATCACCACCTCTTTTCTCTCTCTCTTGCTCTCTCGCTCTCTCTCAGTATGACCCGTGAACAGAGGGCTGCAGTGTTTCAGTACTGGTTAAGTGCTGTGGAGGTTGGTACAATTTGATAGGATTTTACCATGACTCAATATATATATGTATATGTTTTTTATAGGCCTCACACTACATTAATACATACTTTTATCATGTCATCAGGACCTGTTGTGTGGCTACCCTCCAAACCAAGTCCTGTCTGCGCTCCAATATTTAGCTGCCAGACAACAGAGGGAACTAGAGGAGAAGCTAGCCTCTCTGGATGTGACGCGGGATGTGACAGCTCTACGGTACGCCAACGTTATTCCTATGGCTGTCTTTTATTCTCAAAAAAACTCTCACCCATGCAGGTTTTGGAGACATGAATAAACATGCCTGGAAATTCTTCTATAAGTAAGTAACTCAACTAAGGAGCGAATCCTTAGTTGAGCCTAAAACAGTTGGATATAGGTCATGGGTGTGACTTTTCAGTTGTTTTGCAGGAAATCAAACTTTTTGGACACACCATTCATTTCTAATGGATATGTGGATATTTTCCCATGTTTTCTGCTCGTCTGTCTTGTCCTGACCACACCCCTGATAGTTTCCAACCTTCCAACCAGTATCTAACATGGTTATTACAGGTTCCGCTATGAAAGCAATCACCTACTGGACATCACAACAGAAGAGGAAGAAGAGTTGCCGCCTGTTAAAAATCTACTACAGGTGCTTTGTATATGCATGCATACACACACTTGAGAAAAGCAGCAAACATTACAGAAGTTCAGTTACTCATCATATAAAGAAGAAAACATGCTCATGCATTCCCCTACATTTTGGAGTGATAGTGTAATTGTGTGTATGTGTTGTTCCAGTCTGCCTGGGAAGAGGTGGAGCAGAGTTTGATGGAGTTGGCCCAGACCCGCTCCAGGGTCCAGCAGCTCCGAAGACAGCTGCAGGCCCGCAAGAGAGAGGCAGAGCAGGATGTGTCTGGCTTGGGGGACGAGCTTCACACTGATGCCCTAACACTGTAAGTCCAATCTGGTTGCTGGACTTTCTCAACTGAATGACTTATTGACGTGATTCCCACATGGATTTTCTGAATTTTTAGAAGTGTATTCTGTAATTTGATACATTCTCTGAAGCATTCAACAGTGGTGAAGCACCACAACAAAATAAATTAGCACTGCTACAAGAAACAGAATTAGAATTTAGCCCAAGAAACAAATATTTTGGTCATAGGAAATGCTTCTTGTAGTCATGGAAAGTCAGGGAAAAGCATGGAATGTTTAATCCGTCTCAGAGTAGGAACCTAGCAATAGGAACTTTTGTCTGAAAATGTCATCTGTTAATGTCTGTTAAAACCTGTCTATCTGTTTTGTGTTTCTCACACTGTATCACTCTCAGGTCAGTGTTAGAGCTGGAACTCCAGTGTGCAATGCAGGTATCAGCCAGGGACCATATCAGAGAACAGTGTCTCCAACTTGACCAGCAAGCCAGAACCCGACAGGAGGCACTCAGGAGCCTTCGGAGCCAATGGCAGAGCATACTGGACTTCAGACAACTTGTGGTGAGATTAGATGGACAATATGGAACCTTTCATAACCATTTCAATATCCCCCTTCGGTAAAGCTTTTCTAGATCGTATGAAATGTATTAGAATTATTTCATTTTGCAAGTCTTGTATCCAGAGGACTTGTTTATAAACGCTATCGACTTTGTGCCGTCCACAATCCACCTTGAGGTGCTAACCCTCAGGCTCTTAAAGTGCAGAGCTTTCAGTGTAGCTGATATATATAAATAAACATGTTGCTTTGCTATTGTGTCTTCCCAGGATGCCAGACAGGAGCAGATCAGAGGTCTGATTAAGGGGAACTCCACAGCCAAGACAGAGCTGATCCGTCTGCACCGAGAGGTGTGGATGTGCTCCATCACTAGGGAGTTTATTTTTAAGTATTGATCTTGATTGAGGAAACTGGCAGGTCATCTAAGACTTCCACTTAAGAAACAACTTCCCAAGCAATCATACTTAACTGTAGACTTGCTGACTTCAATGTACAATGATATGTTTATTGAACAGAGGTTGAAGACCTCGTGCCACAATGAAGCAAACTTCTGAACATTTCTTGACAGTTTTCATCCCTCTGTCTGTCTGTCCGTCCGTATTCAGTTAGAGGAATTTGTCCAGGGCAAGTTGGTGCCACAGTTTGGTGAGGTCATCACTGCAGCCAGCAGTCTAAGGAACTCTATTTCCCAGGAGGCCAGACAGTTTGGAGCGGTTTCCCTCCTTGCTCTGGACCGCAGGACTGTTGAAGGGTAAGAGACAGTTCCCTACTGGTTGTTGAACTGGTGAACGCTGCTCAGGTTGGTACTCAGCCAATAAATGCATTTTTTCCAGACAGTTTGGAACAGGGTCCGAAATTAACGTCCACCAAGCACCAAATGCTGGTTAAAAAAAATGTTTTGGTGGATAACTCAATAAAGGTCACCTACAACACATACTGGTAACTTTGAGATGATAAGATTTGAGTGCCTTGGTTATATTGAGTTCTGTTGCACATCATGGTAAATTACAAACTCCATAGGCAGTGGACCTAACCTTACGAGACTCTGTGCACCACGAGAAGAAATGCATTTTTAACATTACTCTTAATTAAATGGTCTGTTGTTTCAGAATGCAACGAATCCCTGCAACGTGGTTGTCCATCTATCGCTTGCAGTCCTCTTCCTTCGACAGCTTGTGTCAGAGCATGGCATTCCCAATGTACAGGGTGAGTCTTTGGCATATTATGTGTTGATCTGTTAAACCTAACAAAACTGAGATCTCCTTGAACAGCTGTTCTTTCTTGGTGGAAATTTAAGTAAAATAACAATGCCCATGTAAAGCAATTTCACTGCACAGAAGTACAAGACCAACAGTCCTGTATTTTCTTGGGTGAATTTGCTTTTCAGGGATATCAAATCTGTTGATCTTCTAAATTTACAAACCCTTCCTTGGTTTAATTGTGATTTTTCTCTTCTATAAGCTGGAAGTGGAATTTCATTTCATTTCTTCTCCATTTCTTTCTCGCACTTTGATACTTTGACACAAACTATTTTCCCCCATCTCCCTACCATTTCAGGCCCCAGAAGAGTTGTGTTCCCAGGTGCGCTCCCAACACCTTGAGTTGCGGTTTCTGCATCAGTTGCAGCAACTCCATACCACTACTTTGCAGAAAATACAGAAACAAGCAGAGTTTCTGCACGCAGCAGATCAAAACGGTAATAACAGGAACGGCAATAAGAAGCTTTATCATTCTCAAAAAAGCCAGCAAAGTGTTAGATTTTGCTGAGTTTGTACATATATGCATAATAAAGAATTTACAATGCATAATGTATTACTTGTGTAAAAATAAGCACGTTTTTAAGGCTGTAATAAATCTTCGTAACAACACTGCCATCTCTCTCTCGTCCTCTTCACTGTGCTTTTTAGCCTTGCTGTCCAGAGTCATGGAGGAGGATCAGAAGCTTCTTAAGTCTCTGGTACCGAGAGTCAGAGGGCTCACCCAGCATTGCACACAGGGCCTTTCTTATGGGAGCCAAGTCAAAACCGCCATATCTCACTGGTGAGTAAAAACTTTCTGAAATAGACAACCTATTGTAAACTACTGGATAGAACGCAAAACACATTAGCATTATTGTATTTTGTAGGCTCTAGCTTCCTTTCAGTATTTTTGGCTTCATTGACAAACTTGGGCATAAACTGTTGCTGTATTGATTATTTCACTCAAGTGTAGATACGTTTTGTTTTTCTAAACATACCATTAGTCAGCAGTTAATTTTTCCCCCCCTGTTTTATGTGTGTGTGCGCGCAAATGCACATTTAGGTGGGATCAACCAGCCCAGCATGTCCTTGCTGAGATCAGTAAAGGAGGACTTACTCATCAACAGTGGTTACAGAGGTGGAGACTGGCTACAAAGGCCTCCTAGTGAATGCCACACACTGCCACGCGAAAACGAAGGTCTCCTGAAAGTTTCAAGGCTATGAGGGAGATCACTCAACACCTTTGGGAGACTAACCAGACTGCAGTAGTTAATACATCCACAATTATCCCATGAAAGGGTTGTAACTGAATTGGGCTTCCATAGTTTCTGTTCAAAGCCTTTAAATCACACGATTGCCTCTTTTAATGTTTACCTAATGTAAGCCGGTCATCAATAAATCATTTTACATCATCAGTCCTTCCCTTCCTTGGATTGTGATCAGTGCTGCATTTCCTTGTTACTTCTTTGTGTGTATGAGAGTGTGGAAATCTATGTCTATCCCGGTATTCTCTTATCTCACTGTGACTGCTCAGGTCGTCGTTGATCATGCATTTGTCGAAACAGCGAAGTTTCCAGTTTTTCTATCGCTTTACATGGAGTAACATTGTTTCTTTGTAGCATTGAAGGGGGTGTGGAACAATCTGAATCTCTTGTGAAGTCGGCTCCGCCTCTTCATGCGGCTGCGCAGTTGAATTTTTCACTCCTACTCTGGCTTCCGGACGCCAAGACAGACCGCTGCCGCCGAATTTAAAGAGACAGGCGATAGTTATTTTAAATAAGATAAACGGCAACCATTGTCCCTAAGCTTGTTTTCAAGGTTTCGTCTTGTCGCAGCTTATCAGTTATTCTTTATACCGACAATGGCGTTTAATCAAAGTCTCCGCGAGTAGCAGCTTGCTTGTCATCACCCTCCACTCCGGTGGATTTTCCGTCCTTTGCGTTGTGCGGAGACTGTCCAGCTAGGCAAGTAGCTTAGACGTTGCTGGCAGGCTGGCTCTCCGACCAAGAGGAAGATTTGTCGGCTAGCCAACAACTAGAGATACACCGAAGCTTCCCTCTCAAGTTGTGGTAGTGGCTTCAAGCCCCCCGTCGCCGGGATCATGGCGAAGATTCAGGCACACAGCGCCACGAAGCAAATAAACCAAATTCAAGACAAGCCTTACGTTGTAACACAAAAGCAAGTGCAACAACAGCACTTCCAAAAACTGAAGGTAAGAGAGCGAATACGAGAAGGGAAAAGTCCCTCACAGTCAGAACCATTTTGTTCGTCAGACCAGTGCATGGGATTTGCGGCTTTCTCTTTCTCGCCAAACGCTAAGTGTAGTGAAAAGAATGGCTGGCTAACGTTGGTTAGCTTGCTGGCCTATTAAAAGTAATTCATTGCTGAACAGTCGAACACTAACATTTAAGGTTAGACTTGTATGCAAGATTTCATTAATGAATTGGCCCAGTGACTGTCGAGACACACTTAACGGTAGTTGCTAATCAACGATGTCAATAATAGCTACCGTGAGCTAACATTAACTCCGACCTCGGTTGTTCGAAGTTCCTCCTTGTTCGTTTTTCAGCCACCCTGAACAAAGTCGAGGACGAAAGCTTGGTTAGCCAAGAACGTCTTCGTTATTGCAGTATTTGATAATGAATGATTTTCACACTAGCCAACGCGTCACCGTTGGCTGGTTACCAGTTGTAACAACACACATTCGAGTTGTAATAAATTGAATCTGGGTAAGGTTAGCTGTTGTGGTGGAGTTATTGTCAATTCACTGGTTGTTGGCTAACGTTAGCTAAGCTAACCCTCTCCAGTCGTGGAGCAATTGTGACAATGCTTTGTGTGAAGAAATAGTCATTTTTTCTTTATTGTAGCGTGGATGTTGTGATTAAAGCTGTGATCCAATGAACAAAAGTGCCTTCATGTTTTTGTATACACACTTGTTTGTTTATTTATTTGTACTGGCAGTAGCTACTGTGTTTGTTGATGTAACGTTAACACCTCACTTGTCAATTAAGACCGCGAACGTTTGGTTTTATATGTTCCGTTTTTGTGCAAATGAAATCGAGAAAATACTGCAACACAAATTCCCTCGCTAATCTAGGTGCTTGGAACATGATAGGAGTATTTGCCTTTGTAATCATGTATGGGAATATTATTAGCGACGAACCTTAGACAGCAGACGTGTAGTCAGGCCATTGTCCTGTTAAACATGTTCAACCTATTTGAGGATTGCATTGGCATCTTTGTCGGAACTGCTTCATGAACAGCACATCAACATATTTATGAAAATGCTTCCCCTTTGCTCCAGGTCAGACTGTGATTTTACTTTGTGCAGCATTGATATTTTCTTTCCTGTGTTTAGGTTGAAGATGCCTTGTCATACCTGGACCAAGTCAAAATACGATTTGGGAATGATCCTGGAATATACAACAAGTTTCTGGACATCATGAAAGAGTTCAAGTCACAGAGGTAGCTATGACAATTTATGGCGGTACAGAACAGCCACGTTTAATTCAGTGATGCATAGCAAAGGATACCACTCAGCATTGGTTAAACTGTATATACCAATTTGCACAGTATTTAAGCACCATTCATCTATGTGGTGAACAAAAGGTATTGATTTTTAGTAGTACATTGTCTTAACAAGATTATATGACTTAATCCCAGATTCTCTGGAATTGTGCTCTTTCTTTACAATAGAGTGCAGCCTGTGTGTGGTATTAGACTAAGTTTTGAAACTGTACAAGGATCCATCACACATTTTCCATAACTTTTTTGAGCAAATATGGGTCAGTAAGAAATTGCATTAAAGCCTCCTTAAAGCTGTCCTATTGTGATTATCCACCATTTTATCTTATTTTGAACTTTAAGTGTTAGAAGAATTGAGTCTATCATTTGTTACCTTCCTTTTTACACTAAGCTGCAGAATCCGGTCTGAACCATATCTCTTATTTGAGAGCACTTCCTCTGTCAAATGTTCCACCACTAAAACTGTCTCCCTGTTCTCCTGAATAGCATTGACACACCAGGAGTCATAAACCGTGTTTCACAACTCTTCCATGGGCACCCAGACCTGGTCTTGGGCTTCAATGCCTTCCTACCGCCGGGGTATCGGATAGAAATCCCTAAAAATGGAATGGTTTTCCTCCAGTCTCCTTTCTCTACCCAGGTGAGACACTCCCCTCACAGTTGAATTGGACACGTTCTCAAAACCAATCATTTAATATGTATATAGCAACACAAGTGCATTAAGATTGTTTTCCACCACATTTCATTTTTACAATCATTTTTACATATGCATGATTTTGAGTGCATTTGCATCTCTTAGAAACAATGACCTTCATTGTCTTCAAGGAAAATATTCTCCTATAAAGCTTGTGTATAGTTTAATCTGCTTAATGCACCTCTAAATCATACTGCTAAACATCCATCGCTATCGGCTACACAGGTATCCTCAGGCCAGCAGGGGAAGAGTGTAGCCAGCCCTGCAGTGACTACAACCTCTGGTAGTACCTCTGCTTCCCACATTGAGCCTGGACCTGCCCAGAGCAGTGAAGTCACCACGGCCCCATCAGAGACCCTGTCTTCCTCAGCCACCACAGGACCTTCAGAGCCCCCCAGCAGACTTTCCCTTCCCCTGACCAACAGAGAGAGCCAGAATCAGGCACCCACCTCCTCTGTGTCACCCCCTGCCTCAGAACCAAGCCCCGTAGAGTTTGACAGTGCCATCAGCTACGTCAACAAGATTAAAAACCGTTTCCTGGACCACCCAGAGATCTATAGAGCCTTCCTGGAGATTCTGCATACATACCAGGTACTGTGGAGATATTGGGATAAAATATAGCATGTACAATGCGTGCAATGCAAATGGATAGTTAGTATTGTATTTTTGTCTAATGAAAATTTGGTTATTCAAAGGAATTATGCTGAATATGAAATTGCTTTCTAATGGCATATTAGTATACATACAAGTTACACTTTTACTCATGGCCCTCTTTCTCTCCTCTTGCACCATCTGAAAGAATAGGGATGAGTGTTTTTGCAGGGAGTTTTGACACTACTGGTATTCCAGTCAGAATGTGTTGTTTTAAATTTTTTTTTGGTATTTAAAAAACATATAATTTCTGCAGATGAATAAACAAATACATGTTCCCCAGATCCCCAGAGCAATCTGTTCCTCAGAGGACTCTGACAGTGTTTGTGTCTCTTGCTCTAGACCATTGGTCATGTGTAACCAGGACAGAGTATTACAACTTTGCTCTGCTTGGTCTAATTGAGTTTGGTTCTGCAGTACCACTGAACACCATTTTCCCCTTTTTTTATACCTATCAGAAGGAGCAGCTAGAGGTGAAGGAGAGTCGAGGCGGCCGAGGCAGCAGTGGGATGACAGAGGATGAGGTGTTTTCCAAGGTTGCCAGTCTTTTCAAGGGCCAAGAAGACCTGCTGGCTGAGTTTGGACAGTTCTTGCCTGACGCCAAGAGATCACTGGTCAGTCAGTTGGCCATAGACAGCCATAAATCATGTTATAAATTTGAAATGCACCACAAATCAAAAAGGTTGTTACATAAAAGATCACTGGCCAAGTGTGGCACCAGACCAACTCATTTGCTGTTTTAATGTGATTTTTCAGGGTTTTATCTTTTTAGTGTTTGACGGGTTTTGGACACACAAATAAATTGCTATTGGCATTTCCCATTTCCAAGCTTCTACTAAGATTTCTTTTTATTGTGATGCTGATAATATCCTGATCTAATAGTCAAGACAGTGCATAGCAAGGTCCAGACATTTCTGACAAAGTGGTTGGTTCTCACACGACATTCCGTGGAAACAGTAATCGAGAATGCATTTATTAAGTCGTGTAAACAAATCTAAAGAGGCATATGCCATCCTTGGCCAACTTTCCTGTCCTTCCTCTCCTGCAGTTCACGGGGAGCTCACTGACAGGCGGCAAGGAGCAGCTGAAAAGGCCGGACGAAGAGGACATGATAAGCAAACAAAGCAAGAAGAGGCCCAGGCCTATGCTCCTACAACACATGACCCCACTACTCAAGGTGCTGTTATGACTGAGCAGGTTCTATGTCTGAAACATCTACCCTAGGAAACATGCCAACATATGTTCTCAACCTCAACAAGTTTCAACCGCACAATCATTTTTTATTATACCAACAATTCAAATGGCAAAATTTTATAACTTGTGTGATGAAAATTGGGGATCATTAAGTGTGTGTTTTGTTTTTTTCAATTTAGAAAAAAATGAAGTATTCATGTACCAAAGATCAGTCTTTTGCTGCAGTTGGCAAGCATGGAGTCTTACGGGAGTTCACGTTCTTCGATAAGGTGAGGCATAATTTTCCACCTCAGCAGTGTTAGATTTTTTCCATTCTTGGTTCTCACTCTTCCTTTCACCCACCCCCACCCCACTTCTTTTTATCCTCTTTCCTCTCATGCTGTCTTCATGCCCTTCTTGATGTCTTCTTAATACATATAATTTGTCTGACCGAAATGCTTATTTTCTTGTCTCCCACACTTAATTCAGGTTCGTCGCCTGTTTAAAAGCCAGGAAGTATATGAGAACTTCCTGCGCTGCATCGCCTTGTTTAACCAGGAAGTCGTTTCGGGAGCTGAGCTGCTGCAGCTAGTCACTCCTTTCCTGGGGTGAGTGGATGGAAAGATTATTGAGATGGATGAATGGGTGAAATGGATACATAAAATAGGAGAATGATAGAATAGATGACTGGATTAGATAAAGGGTGCTTGAATGGATACAATGGCTCCAGGGAGGATTAAGATGGCACAGGCACTACTGTCTTGTAAAAGAGGCATACTGGTATTACTGCAGGGAGGGACAACAGCAACTGTTAAGCATGTTGATGTTGTTTATGAAAGGATTATACCCCCCCGCCCACAGCCCACTGAACATGTCTTAAAGTTCTATCCAAGTGGTATACATATTTTTTGTGTATATGACTATGACGTACCTAATAAAAAAATGAAAGTCCTTAATGTTATTGTACTAAATGTAAGTTAAAACAAAATGGCACTTGGGTACATGACATAACTTTACAGACATAACAGATTTTTTTATTCACACCATACTCAAACTTCTGATGGGTATCATTATTCTGATGGGAAACGCTTTCTGGTCTCCTGTTGTGCTCCTCATTCATGTGTCATTCATCTTCATGGTTCCTTCTATCTCCTTCCAGGAAGTTTCCCGAACTGTACACGCAGTTCAAGTCATTTCTGGGGGACAAAGAGCTCTCTCATGCTGCGTCAGGGCTGTCAGATCGCTACATGGAGGGGGGAGGGGGCCGGGAGGTGGACTACGCCTCTTGCAAACGCCTGGGGTCCAGCTACAGAGCACTGCCCAAGACCTACCAGCAGCCTAAATGCAGCGGACGCACTGCCATCTGCAAGGAGGTATACCTGCAGACATTTCTTATTAGTACTGGATCAGTGCATACGCTTGATTAGTAACTTAAGGGATAGAACAGCATATGCGGTATTGTTGTGAAATTATTGCCTTGAGGAAGGTTTTTGTCAGTGATAAAAAACTGTGTGTATTCGTAGGTGCTGAATGACACCTGGGTGTCGTTCCCCTCCTGGTCAGAGGACTCCACCTTTGTCAGCTCCAAGAAGACTCCATACGAGGAGCAGTTGCATCGCTGTGAAGATGAAAGGTTTGAGGTAGGCATATCCCAATAATTCAGATGTTAACGCTTCTTGCAAAGCTGCCAAGGTTTGTATAGAAACATTACAACGTACTGTATATCCCTTCTACTGCTTTGCTTGTGTAAAATTGGAGATATTAAGCTTTAACAGACACCTTTTATCAGTCATGCCTGCCTTCTAAAGGTTCTGTCTCTATCCCTCCACCCCTAGCTGGACGTGGTCCTGGAGACCAACTTGGCCACCATCCGTGTTCTAGAGAGCGTCCAGAAGAAGCTGTCCCGCCTTTCTCCCGAGGACCAGGACCGATTCAGATTGGACGACTGCCTGGGCGGAACTTCTGAGGTCATCCAGCGTCGAGCCGTTTACCGTATCTATGGCGACAAGGCCCCGGAGATCATTGAGGGGCTGAAAAGGAGTCCCGCCACCGCCGTGCCTGTGGTGCTCAAGAGGTCAGGGCTGTCATTTTGTCTTTGGTGTTGGCATTGTTTCAGATCTCTTAACAGAACAAATATGCAACAACAGAACATTAGATTAGAAGCTTAGTTCCCTGCTTCCCGGCCTCCATCTCAGACCCATTCAGGTTCCCAACCAGCTTCTGCAGTGTCATCTCCACTGTACTAAATTATAGACACAAAGCAGTTAAAATCTGCCACTCTCTCAAATCCAATACATTGCCAGTCATTATATACTTTTATGTGTGCATGCATTACCATTATTATGATGAACTAGACACGCTGGTAGAGGTCTCTAATTGAATTCACTTTTAAATCAAAATGATGTATCAGGAAAGGAGCCTGTTCCTCAAGATTACCAGCATATATTTTTAACAAAGTGATACTGTGATGAAAATGTTGATTTGTTTGCAGCATTAGGGTTTTATTAGGTCTTTGTTTTAACAGGTATTGCTGTCTAAGCATCCTGTCAACAATGGTGAATCAAACCAATGACGGCTGCGTTGTTTTATGTACTCACTATACTGCACATAGGCACTTGTGTACAATGTTTTACATGTGGCAGGCTCCCACACAAAGGCTCTGACAGATGCATCCTTAGGCATTCACACATTCCCTCCTACAGACACTTGGATCTTCACAGTCAAACTGCCGTATGCACAAGCAGGTTCACAGACACGCACATTAACATGACACACACACATAAACATGGTTTGTTTTGTGTGAAGTGTCTACATCCCAGGTGTGTCCTCCTCTATAGGTTGAAAGCCAAGGAGGAGGAGTGGAGAGAGGCCCAGCAGGGCTTCAATAAGATTTGGAGGGAGCAGTATGAGAAGGCCTACCTCAAGTCCCTGGACCACCAAGGAGTTAACTTCAAACAGAATGACATGAAGGCCCTGCGCTCCAAGAGTCTTCTCAATGAGATTGAGAGTGTCTATGATGAGGTAGATCTTGCACCTCTCTATCTGCCAACTTGACACTTTCATAACATGAAAAGACAGTAACAGTGTTTGGAGTGTTGATTAACACTTATTTATATTTGTTTTCACTATTTTCTACTTTCCTTGTATTGGGTATAGTATTTCCATTTTCATCTTCTTTGTGTAGCACTGCTCACAACTCCAGTTTAGGTGTATTACATGACCTTAAGTTTTACGTGGTCCTTTTATAGGTAGTGCAAGCTTAATTTCCCTACTGTCCATAAAACCCTTGATTTTTCAAAATCCTCAATATGTCACTCTTTCTCAAGTCCTGAAAAATTAAATTATTGATCAGATGAAGATACTTTCATCTGCTGTGATATCCAGCATTCCCACATGAGTGGGTGTTAACCTCTGCTTTTCTCTTCATCTCAGCGCCAGGAACAGAGCACAGAGGAGGGCGGTGTGGGCCAACAGGGTCGCAACGGCTCTGGTTCTGGTTCAGCCTCATCAAGTGAGCCTCACATGGTCTTTACCTATGAAGACAAGCAGATCCTGGAGGACGCCGCCTCACTCATCATCTACCATGTCAAACGTCAGCCCACCATCCACAAAGATGACAAGGACCACATTAAGCGCATTATCCAGCACTTTGTCCCCGACCTGTTCTTCTCCCGCCGCGGTGAGCTTAGTGATACTGAAGAATGGACAGATGAGGAGGCTGAGCCTGAGGAGGGAGGAGAGAGAGGAGGAGGAGAGAGAGGAGGAGGAGGAGGAGGAGGAAGTGGTAGTGGTAGTGGTAGTGGTAGTGGTAGTGGTAATTCTAATAATGCATCAGGAGCAGGGGTAGCCACCGGTCAGTCTCAACCCCAACAACCCCAGTCACAGTCCCAGGCCCAGTCCCAACCCCAGCAGCAGCTGAATGGTGAGTCCAGGCGGAGACGCTGCAGCCCGTCCCAACCTGCAGACACAGAGGC
>CABFOQ010024283.1:0-16297 GCA_900660455.1 Gephyroberyx darwinii
CTGCAGTGGGAGGCTGTTTCCAGGTCTCCATCATCCCATGGGAGCTGCCTATCATCACAACGTCCAGAGAGTCAACATAACCCTTAGACAGCTCTGCCATTCTGCCATAATAAGTGTCTGCAGCAGTGACACCAGGGCAGTGTGCGACCCCTCCCCTCAGCCATCGGTGGTGTAACCCCCACCCCCATCCCTCCAGACAGGACCAATTTACAATCTGCCGGCCTCCACGCCTCCCTGTTGTCTGTGTTGCTTGGTCTTCCTCCTCCACCCGACCGTTTACCGCGTGTTTATTTATGACCCCCTGGCCCTCCAATGAAGGGCATTATGAAAGGGATTACACAGCCAAACGGCCTGGCTCAGACCCCACTCTCATTACTCCCAGCTTGTCGAGGAAGATAGAAGATGAGCGCGACAGGGAGAGAAAGATTATCAAGGTGCTCAGTTGTGTGGGAGCGATTGTGTTTATGTGTGCGTTTCTGAGCATTTCATGCCTGGGCGTATGGTTGCGCGTGTGTGTGCACGCTCACGTGCCTGTCCTGCTGGGTGAAGAGGATCGCCTTTCAGGGGCACCTGAAAATACGCAGTGCGGTGGGACTCCTGTCGAGAAGGCAGCTGTAATAGAAGTGGAAATGAAATAGGGACTCCAGAGCCCCAGCTGCCAGAAAGGACTGAGAGCAGGGAGAGAAGTTAGGAGGTGTATAGGAGACCAAGTCTGTAGAGAAGGATGAAACAGGGCGATGCAGCGAGGGACGCGTTTATCTCAACGTGCTGATTCACCTTGATGTATTGCATGGGAGGAACGGGGAAAGCAATGAAGGCAGCAAAAGACTGAGTGATCAGAGAGAGAGACTCAAAGAGGCAAAGCTATAAAAGACAGAGAAGAGGCAATGCAGATGTTGAAGGGTTTCCTCAGGAACAATTTGAATTAAGCAGTTTTCATAGCTTTTCAGTGACTACAAAACCATAAAACATGCATCATCGGAGTGCTCACATGGTTAATCATAATTCAACCACAGCAGCATCAACGAGGCAGGTATGAGCTGAGGGTTGCCCCCATTTTCAACCTTTCCTCCCACACTGAAAACTTCTCACGTGTTTACTAAAACGAAGCATAGCCAGTTAGATTAAAAAAACACTAAACTCACCACATTCATTTGTTCTTTCAGAGACAAGGCTGAATTTGTTTTTCAGTGTGCGCCAGCCTGTTGTGATATTATTGAGAGCAAAACATTTTGGCGAATGTTCACTGAGCACACTGGCAGTTAAAACTCTAAAATGGTTTTTGAGCCACTTCCAGAAGCAGGACAGAGATGTACGGAAGCAAATAAGTGACATTTATATTTGGATTTTTAAACACCACTGAATTCATAACATAGAAATATTTTACTTGTACCTTTCAAGTTTTGCAATTTAAAAAACTCAATTTCACATTCAAAAGTCGGTTCAATTGCAGTCAGACTCGATTGCCTGTCCTTGGTAGCCTAGATGTTCTATCTGATTTTTTTTAACTGATCTGAATTGCACCACTCCAATTTGAGCAACTTGAATATAGGTTTTGAACATCTGAAACTTGAATTTTTTGGATCTGAATTTGTGAACATTGGAAACAACAATGTGAAATTAAGTTTTTGAAATTGCAAAACTTGAAATGTCATATTTTAATTTTGAAGAAGTGAATTCAAAACCAATAAATTCAGGTACAGGTTTTCAAAGTAAAATATTTCAATGTTATGGATTCAGTGTTGTTTAAAAATTCAAATATAAATATCACTTATTTGCTTCCATAGAGATGGATCAAAGTGATGTTCCGATGCATGGAAGTGTGATTTTGATCATTTAAAGAACCAAAAGATATCAAAACTTGTATACGAGGCTAACAAGACTGAGAGATTTTCTTGCTTTCTGTATACTTTTTACTATTTTTGCTATTTTGGCTTTCAGCTGAGGTTGAAATCCACAAGACTAACAGTGATGTTGTACATTCAGAGAGATGGAGATCAGAGAGATCAGAGATTCTGAATTGTTAAAGGTGGTGCATGTCGGTATGTGGGTGTGTTATTTGTGTGTATTGGCAGCGTGACTTACAGCACGTGGGTGTGTGAACACAGTGCAGTAAGAAAGAAAAAATAATTAAGGCTCTGTCCAATGCAGGTCTTTACCTTTTAATGCTGCTGTCATAATACAGTGTTATTCTCTTCCCCGTGGCTGGCAGATGCCCAGTTATCCAGCAGTCTTGTTTACCATGGTAGATTACCATGGGACCCCTTGCTAGCAGCATGCTCAAGGACCGAGTATGGTATCAAAACATAGATAAAAAACATGGATAGGTTAGCGTACAGGATCCCCCACTTCTCTCCTTACTCTGTCTTTTCTTCTTGCTTCTTCTCTTTCCCTCTTAATCACACCGACATTCAATCTCTCTGCCTCGATTCAAAGGTCCAATTCAAAGAGTGTCATTGGTGTGGGTCAACATAGGCTGACACCAAGACAAGAAAATCAAGACAACTCTTGCCTTTTCCCTCTGAGGCTCTCTCTCTCTTTCTCACAACCTCTCACTGTCTCTCACTGTTCCTGGGTGAGATCGATGCATGCATGCATAACCTTCAGGTCCAAGGTGTTAGTCGGCCACCTGCACATCATACGCTGCCGTACATCTCCACAGAAGGAGGTGGTGCCGTTCCACATCCCTCTCCTTCTCCCTCTTCCTCTCTCGCCATCCTTCACATAATTGGAGAAGTGCTTGTAATGACACACTTTGTCATGCAAAAATAAATGGGCTCCGAAGAACAGCCCGCTTCGTTCTAGGGCGACTTAACGCTACGCCAAGCCCGATAACATTTATGAAATGTACAGGACAGACAACGAAGATGAATAGATTCCCTGGTGCAAGTAAACTGTCTCTCTGGGCGTGATGCATATCTGGCCACCAACTGTCTGGGAATGTTATGGATACCGATGCTGCCAGCGCTGGTCTGGGCATGTGATGCTTACAGAAGATTCGTGTGGGTGTGTGATTAACGACAGCAGTCAGAGGACAAAGACACGTCTGGAAGGGGAGCATGATACATGGTCACGGTTCACTTTTTGAGTAAGGAACCAAAGAAGGAGCAAAGAAAGGGTTTCATATATATATATATATAATTAATTAATAATAATAATTTATATTATCCAAGGGTCACTGTGCAACTTTTCAACAACGCTAATGAATAAAACCAGATTTAATTGGCCAAATAAATGTGCACATCCAAGGAATTTGACTTGGCGGTCTGTTGTGTCAAATTAGATATTAAAACAATACAAAATTATACAAAACATAAAAAAATATTTAAATTTCAAAGTGTAAATTAGGGAATAGGTCTCTTCTTGAAGTAGGATATACTAAAGAAAGTAATATATAAGTAGTATGTGAAAATTAACAATAGAAATGTAAGAAATAGGTTTATATCTATAGAGTATGCACAGTATGAACCTGACTGATTGCACTATGGAAGCCACTAATAGAAGACAAATGATGATAACAATAATAATAATAATAATAATAATAATAATAATAATAGATCAAACAGGAATATATCCAAGTATAAGTCCCTGAAATGTTAATATTTTGAAGCCTTGTATTCCTTAATGAGTTAGAAATACATTTAATCCAACAATCATTTTAGTGTAAATAGTGGATATCTCTTTTTAGAACAGAACTCATCATATTCTCACCAAGAAAAGCCATGAACTATCGAGGCTAATTAACACCCACACAATCATCATCTTCTCCATAACTAGTGAGCGAACATCGTCTTCACATTACTTTGAAACCGTGAACTCGCGCAATGGCCCCCGAGCAATGCAAACATGTTTAATTCTGTGGCACGCAAATCTGCCCAAAAGCCTTTTTGCAAAGATGATATTTGCACACAAGAAAAAAAAGAACTTTAATAAATTGAATGTACTGATCATATTCGATTTCTCTGATGTTAGTGGTTGAAAGGAATCTCTAAGTATCAACCCATTTAAAATGTAATTAAAAATTTAATATGGAAATGCTATAAAATATTCAACAATAGTTCATGCGCTGTATCATTCCGGCTACAAGCCTCCATCGAAGAAGATTATTGTGCGTGAGATGAGGAGGGAGTAGAGCAAGCCTTGGTGAGCAAAAAATTAAAATCACCTACCATATAATGTGGCGTCGTGCACTCTGCCTCCCTGCACACTCTGCAGTCGTGCGCTGTATGGTACTTTACATTGTAGGGCCATGTAAGCCTTTAATGTCATGCATGAGAGTGGAACTGCACAAGAATAGCGTAATTAGTTTTTGTCCCCGGGAAATGTTCGTCACCCACCCTCGACGCATCGCTGATCATCTTTGTGCTTATAGACGTGTGTGTATCTGGAAGTGGTTAGGGCAAGAAGGATTAGCCTGGTCTATATGCAGTATGTATCTGTGTCCGTTCACATGGCAGAGATAATTAAGTCTCAGTTTTCCCTACAAGAGTTTTCTTTGTTTTTTGTTTCGTTTCACCCAAAGCAGGGGACGCAATTGTCATTCAAGTGTTGAACTGCTGAACTGTGTCACTGCTTAAGCGGGGGGAAAGTAAGAATGGACAATGTTGAGTCCTTCACTAGTGCGGAAACCGATAGAATGGGTATTGGAGTTAATTGCCCCGCAGGAACACTGATACATCGCTGCAGTAATGGCTGGAGGCGTAAAAGCGAGGGTAGCACCTCCCACATAGGCGCAACCACGCGCTCCCTCTTGGTTTTGTTTTTCACACTTGTTACTCGCAGGCTGTTGCAAATCTGCTGCAAAAAAAACAAAAAAATGTTTGTAACCTAAGCAACAGCCTCGGTCTTACATACACGCATACATGTGTGCCTGCACAGACGCAAACATTCAATCACCGTATCCTCCAAAAGCAGATCTGCCCACACGCTTCAATTACAGAGATGCAAAAGCCTCTTGATACACCATCGTCTGAGTAAGACAGTGAATCAAGAGACAAGTTCAAGAGTGCAACCATCGCATTTTTTTCTCTTCATTTTATTATAGATTTAAATAGGCAGTAGTGTCGTGTTGCACAAAAGCACACGGGATAGGAAGGCTGCTGCATTGCAACAGGAGTTCATACAACCTGACAACGGGAGTCATGAGGGACTTAGATGCTCACAAGGATGCTTTATGTTGGATGAGGTCGCAGACTGGTGGTATCTCTCTTCCCCCTGCGCCCAATCCCCAGCGGCTTCTCCTGCGGAAAGAAAATCTGTTCTTGATGTTTCCTCCCATCCCCTTACACCATTGCTAGCTCCACTACTTTCTTTTTCTGTCTCTTTTCTCTCTCTCTCAGTCCAGCTTTCGTCCCTCTATCTTTTTATTACTCCCACTTTCCCTCCCTTCCTTTGTGAGTCGCTTCATCATTTAACACACTTTCTGTTAAGCAATTACACACACACACACACAGATACCCTATGCATCTGTGACCGCTGTCTCTCTGGCAGAAGCAGTGTTGTAATTGCTGTCTGATCATTGAGAGCTGGGTAGTACCTTCAGTAGTAATTGTAGGTATTTTGCCTGGCCTCAAAATCATACTTCTTTCCCTTTTTGAAAGCAGGTAGCTTTTCAGTCTGTCCATACCAAACCTGCAAATTGCAGAGCCAAATTACTGTGAAAAATGCCTATGAAAATGTCCTTGGTTCTTCTTGCATTCACCACTACATCAGCTAAGATGCTAGTTATTTTCTGAATCCGCACAAGCTGTTACGAGGGACATTTCATCTGAAATACTCTCTCTCACATTATTTTCTTTCATATTGAAAATAATTGCAGAGTAACATGTACAATTTTCTGTAATCTTATGTGTGATTGCACTGCAGGAAGGAGGATATTTATCATTAGAGCACCTGCTTTAAACTACAGTGGGTTATTATTGACATTTCTTATTAAAGTGCTGATAGCCAAGGCTTTTTGAGTTATAGGAACATCAGACACACGGGCATTCCAACACACACACACACACACACACACACACACAAACAAACTCTCACACACAAACACACACCTTGCTGAGAATCCGTCGCTCTCTCTTTCTCTCCTCCTCTGTTTGGCAAACCTTCATATTCAACATCTGTAAAATGTCACAAATCCCCCATTCTCTCTTTCTCTCTCTCTCTCTCTCTTTCTCTCTCTCTCTCTCTCTCTCTCTCTCAACCCTCACACACACACAAATACACAAATACTTTGATGGCGGTTCTGCGTCGGGGACTCTGTCACCCCAATATGCGGTGTCGTATCTCTCAGCCTCTTTTAATATTCTCTTTGATGTCGCTAATATGTCGAAGCGAGTGAAAACACTGACGCAGTCCCATGTTCAAAGACCAGGCGAACATCCTGTGCAACACCTCGACGGCTAATGAGCCAAACACCCTCAAAACATTCCTCCTTTTAGTTGCTTTCTCATGCTGTTTTCGCCCTCATCGTCCCACAGACGCCAGAGAAAGACATTCAATTCTGCCGTGAATTCGGATTGATTTAAAAGAGGAATAACTCCCGGCTAACCTGATTAGCGCCTGGGGATCCAGTAGCTGTTTAAATGTAGGAACATTGAACTTTATTGGCCAATTTATACTGTGATCCGGATTTGTCTTTGCGGATACCCCTCACAAATACACTCATATATCTGCATTTCATCAGTTAGAGCTGGCGGATTCCTAATGACAGGATGTAAAATCAATACTATTTTGATCATTTCCTGCTCCCTATCTGTAGTGTAGACAGTTATTTAATTCTACACCAAAGCATAACTAACTGCGAAATCTTCCCAGATGGAGCTCCTCAGGAGAAAAGTCAAAAGGGGGTGTATGAGCTAATACAAATCCATTTGTACATCCTTGAAATGAACACATTTGGTTATCCTTTCTCTGCAGCAGGCCATCCTTCCAGTCTAGTCCGCTGTAACTCCTGCCCTCTCTGTCCTCTCGCTCATATCTACAGTATGTACACTGGACCTGTGTATTCCCCACTATTGATTAGGTAAGGTGGGCCGCCCCACCCAAGAGCTGCCACTCAACCTAAAAGAATTTCATTAGTATTGGTTTCAGCAGAGAGTTTTAATGTCACAAGGGTCTACATGAAGTTTCTGAAGCTTTATCACTGCCAAGAGGAATTTCTGGGTGAAACAATGCACTGGACTATCTGAAAAGCGAGTAATATATTGAACCAGGATGAAAAGTCCACTTATATTTCAAGGGAAAAAAGGAAATGTAGCTTTATACTTTATGAGGTCCAACAAATGTCAGAGTTGCAGAGGAGCCTGGCTCTGTTCTTGATGAAGCCAGTCTCCAGTCGGCTGCTGGGGATTCATACTTCCATCCACAGAGACTCCATGAACCAACAGAGTTCATAGGACAAAGTCTACTCGGTGTTTGGAGCCGCAACACTTGCTAGCATTGCCGTTGGAAAAATATCAGAAATAATTGCCCATTAGTGTGTCTGGGGTAAAAGAGCATAATGAACATTTATAAAAAAGAAAAAATGTTGTTTGTCTGCACATGGGTGTGCCTCTGTCCATATCTATGTGTGTGTGTGTGTATGTTGGAGCAAGTAGCATTAAGTGACGTGATGTGCATAGTCATTACTACACAGCAGGTTACTGCCAGGGCATTAGGCTCTCCTGCGGCGGTGCCTGGGAAATTGTGCTCATTACAGCATCTCAGTTCAGATCCAGACCTGATTTGCCGGCTTTTGTTCAGCTTCTAGTTATTGTTGAACGTGGCAGACAGGAAATCAGCAGAATAAATCTCATTAGGGGGACATGTAGAGTCATGATAGCAGTTCAGATCAAACTGTAAGAGCTAAATATTGACCAAAGTAACCCGGAAGAAACCAAACTCCGCAATGATGTTGATGCTTCTCATCTTTGCAATTTGAAGTTGATTTCCTTGAGTTAGGGGTATGTACATGGGCCATGCATTTTGTATATAGCCATATACTGGATTTCTGGTTTCTTTAATTAATAACATATCAGCAATACTGAAACATTCATTTTCCACTGTTAGTTGAAACCAGTGTTCATATCAGATGGTGAAAGAGCAGCAAATTAATTGTGTTCCTCAATTAGCCGAGACTAATAATCACGATTAATAATCATGATAAAAAAATATCTGCAAAATAATCAGGGTTATTGTTTAAATCCCAACTCTGCATCTGCTCTGTGCAGAGATATAGTTTAAATTCACCGTCCTGTATATTTATTTTGCACACCTTTTAAGGAATGAAACTGAGGACTTGTTTTAAGCTAACATAGGTCTGTCAGATGGGACACAACACTTTTCAATAGGTTATTACACTGGAACAAGGCCGGGTGATAACAGTTGGTTTTTTTATTGAATGTAATATATTTTATCCATGGCCGACATGCCCTGAAATTCTGCCATCTTCTTTATATGTACCTCCCTGGTGCATCTGTACTTACAGCTGTGCTTACAGCTGGGCCATAAAGAGATCACTTGTTATGGCTCAGCTGTAAGCAATGGCTTATACATTGAAAATACAACATATCAAATTGCAGTATGCCTTTGATGCCAATAGCTTTAATGACTGGGGACACAAAGTGCATGGCAGCCTGCTGCATCTGAGTCACTGAGTCCTTCAGATGAAATGTTGGCTGTTAGAAGAGGTGCGTTCACAACTTTTGAGTGATAACCATATATCCTTTGTTTTGTCTTCTCTTGCTAGCAGCCATTCCCCAATCATGTAATTAAATCGAATTGCACATTCAGAGCAGTACAGCTTGATGGGTCTTGCTAATTGGTCCCATATTAGAAACCATAATTACCACTGCGGCCACAGGATAATGTGCTTTGCGTCGTCATTATGCACTCATCTTTAAAGCAACAGAAATGTTAATAGTCCAGGAGAAATCATTTTCAGATCAACACTCACCATAGTTCTTTTCCATGCATGTGTGCATTCATGTGTGGGTCTGTGGTAGGGAGGTTGGTGTGTGTGTGTGTGTGTGTGTGTGTGTGTGTGTGTGTGTGTGTGTGTGTGTGTGTGTGTGTAGTGCTTCTGCGTGCTATGATACCTCATTGCTAATTAATTCAGATGAGAAAAGGGGTTCATGTAAATCAGCAAGACAATATGTATGCAATTCCTCTAACAAGGAATATCATTAATTTCATTAGCATTACATTATGGAAAAATGCTAGAATTGCATGAGCAAAGAGTAAAGTTGATAATTTGCTGTGTAATAAAACTAGGGGGAATTAAATTATATTAGCGTATCTAATACATTTGGCTACTTTCAAAAGACCCCACATACCTGTTATTATAGATGGAATAATAATATTACTACCAGGACTTATACAATGCCAGAATGTTGTTAGAATAGTGTTCATGAATGTTCTTATAGATTATGCAGCCTGGTCTCCCGAAATTTCGTGAAATCTTAAAATGCAAATATGTGCTCTGTGCGCAAAAGTGATAGAAAAGTGAGTCTCACCACCACAAAATGTGGAGGAGACACGACTAGAAACGTGGTGTGGAAGAATTATTTATTTTCTTTTTTTCAAACAGAAAACATACATACATACATACATAGCCTATAAGATGTATCACACTTCAAAATATCACAGCAAACTACACTTAAGACAGGACAAGACAACAGCAACAAAAAAGGAAAAAAAAGCGACAAAGGGAATATAACAGAGGTAGAGCATTACATATAATTTATTGTCTGCATGATATATATATTATATGTACCAGATGGTACATCATATTATATAAACAAAATAATACCTCAAATTATACATGTCATATAGTGCATCACACAATATATACCATATAATACATCACATTATACATATAATACGACATTATTCATTACATGATATATTCCATACCATACACCCCATATTAACTGCATATTATACACTACATCATACGTACCATATTGTACATTGGGTGTTGCATCTTGATCATTATATATTTATTTTTATTTTAGTTTATTTATTTTTATCAGAAAGGGTGCAACTCTACTTCTACTTGAAGATCTACTTCCTTCATGGCAAAAGTGGTGTTGCCTATGATTTCCTCCTGCACCAAGGGGCTATGGAGATCTCTCAAGACGCTCATGGGACTTGAAGCTGCTGTAGTTTGCCACCTAAGCAAGAGATTCAACAACCCCTACCACAAGCTGTATTTTGATAATAACTTCACGTTTTGCAATGTGTTGGAGCTACTGGCTGAGAAGAAAATACATGCTGCTGGAACAGCAAGCTGCTGATTTGCCAAACCACCTAAGTAAGTGGTCAATGAGAATGATCACTCATGCTTGTGACCTAGCTGGATTGAATACAGAAAGGATGCTGAGAAGACTGGGGTTTCCAATAGAGATGTGCTGGACCTCCACTACTTCAAACTGACTGTCACTCAGTGCCTTGTTAGAATGCAGCAGCCATTATTGCAAAAAAAAGACCGAGCAACTCTGCCACACCAGATGAAGAGGCAAGACCACTGAGGAGACAAGCTCAGGAAACAAGGCCCTTGCAGGAGATACAGTTTGACATGGTGGACCACATGCCCAAAAAAAGAGGCTACCGGATGCAAGAGTCCATACTGCACAGGGACAACCCATGTCTTCTGCAACATGTAACATTCAGTGCAATGTTCACATGTGCACAGGAATTGAATCAAAGCTGCTCATCAGAAATGATTTAAGCATGAGCCTACAGCATTTCAATAACAAGAGCTATATAAAGGTTTCTATAACAGTTCTTTGATAACTCGTATTCTTTGTGAAAACTATAATTTCCGCCTACGTTCTTCACAAACAAGCTTGATGTGTGATGTGTGAAAATGTGAAAAACATTATTATTGTTGCTGTTTCAAGATATCACTAATTTCTGTCTTTAAAAGTCAATATGAAAAAGCACAGAAAAACAAGTGCAGTAAGTCTGAGGCTATTTCAAGATTTGTTTTTTGTATAGGCCGTTAAATTGAATTAAACAGGGAAATAGTCGACAGTATTGTTAATTTAAAATTACAGTTATTGTTGTGTTGTTGTAAGACAAGGGTATGAATAAAACAACAAAAAAGTGAAAATCCATCATACTGTTCAAGTGATTTTTACAACCATTGAGACCTGACATCCATTGCAGTGGATGTGAAAACTAATAATAATAAAAAAAAATTTTTAGCCTTATTTGTACATGGCATAGATTTTTTTCTTGTATGTGGAAATAATTTGGGTCTGAAGGGGTTAAGCTGTCCGCAATTCTTCTTCCTCACACCTCCTGTCACTCAACACTCCTAAATATGATCTGATTTTTATTGTGATAATGAGAGCAGACAACAATGCACACGCACCTTGCACATTGTCACTTTTCTGTGCCGCCTCCATCTGGAGTTTTTAATAATAAGGATAATCTGGACAGCCAGTAATGCTGTCTGCACATTCTGTCCATGTTATTAGCTGTATTTGTATTTGAAGATATTATCAGGGTGTAAGTGTAGTTTTTACAATGCAAGTCCACCCACTTAGAGACGTTCTGTCCATATGTATTGCCTTCTGCAGACCTTTTGTTTTGTTGCACATCCTTGATATATGCTGTAATGTCACATATTGTTTCTCTTTATATTATTTTTCCTCATTTGTTGAGTTTTTAGAGCTAATACTGCATATATTCTCATGTACATATTTCCATTTTGTTCCACTTCATCAATAAATTCCACTGCTGCTATTTTGCACACCGTCTAATGCTGTAATCCATACCTTTTCATACTTTCCTCCATATATTTCCACATGTTCTAGTGTTGAAATTGTCAGTTGCAGATGTTTATATGACCCTCTTTGGCTGTATTCTTATTTATATTCCATATTTCTTTCTGCTGCATCTTGTTACTCTTTGCTGCTGCTTCGACCCAATTTCCTCACAGGGATCATTAAAGTTTCATCTTATCTTAAATCAGAAAGCATAGAAGGAGAGCGAGAGCAAGACAATAAAACTGAGAACTGCAAGTGTTAATAACACACTATACCTTACCATGGTGTCCCTGGGTGCAGAGTCCGACAGGCAGGGCCTCATTACACTGCAACTTGAGGGTATCTACTTTGTTCAAAATGAGGCCAGTGTTATAGAAACAAGCACCAAAACAGCCTATCAGCAACAGATCCTGGCTCCACTCCTATTTGTAGTATCATTGCTGACAGGTTATACATTATATCTTCAAAAATGTCACCTTGAAGTAGTTGATTATCTCTTTGACGTTGAAGCATTTCAGAAACTTGGAATGGGTTTGAAAAGGTTTTAATGGGCTTGAAGGTTACAGCAAAATGACTCAGCTCATAGTGCTGCACACACATTCATGCAATAAAATGAAAAGCACAGAAATTAGTCAAGGTTTTCCCTTGATAGCAGCATGTTTCTCAATAACTGATAGTGCACAAAGAAATCCTGTATTATAGCATAACACTGATATCAAAATCCTCATTAAACCAACAGGCTGAAGTAGATCTAGACTGCGGATCTAAAACAGCTCCCACTGGCATTTTCTTCAAGTGACCTCTCTGGGCAAAATCTAACTGGGCAGAAGATATTTTTCACTCACAAGAATTACAGTGACCATCTTTGTAATCATATTACTGTAATCCCAATACATGTATTCCATCACTCCTCAACAATATGTGCGTACATGCGTGTGTGTGCGGCTGAACAGTCACAGCCTACAGGGCTGGTAGATTTGATCTCTTGTTTGCCTTCCTAAATCCACTGCGGCTGCAGCAGAGACTCTCCCTCTAGAGAGCCAATCCCATTCGTACAAAAAAACGATCAGATGTGGTGAATAAGATATTGAGGGTCAACTTACTTGCTCACTGTGTGACTTTACTATACATTTCTACTTCATACAAGGGGATAACATGTTGACTCTGTAATGCAAGATACTCACTACGATACTTAATAATTTAAAATGAGTATCTTGCTGTATCGGCTTTACAAATGTGTTGTTTCTCTCTTGTTCTCTCTCTTTCTCTTTCTCATCTCTCTCTCTGTCGTCTTGTCTCCCTCAATCTTAGCGTTACATAAATGCCAGCATAAACTTCCTGCTCCCCCGTGAAGATATACACCCCCAAGTAGCTCTCCCAGATGTATCTCCGGATATAGCTGATGTATTGCCCATAAACTCTTGGCAAGGCACTAAAACAACACGAGGGTGGCGCGATACAAATCTGCATGGTAGCAACTTTAAACAGGTAGCAGGCCCTTTACTCCCGGCTGTAAAGGCTGACAGTCACCACATACAGTCCACCGCCCCCCGTCCCCGACGCTACCATTATTTATGTGTCTCTCTATGCGCTGCGACCTCCGCCACAAGCACATCGGTTTTACGCTGTGAATTCTTTATTTGCAATGCGATGCTTCCAGCCGCCTCGTGCTGGTAAAGCATTTGTATTTTAGTGCTTTACGTTCAGTGTTATGTTCAGAGTTCATAGTCTTCATGCAGTTACTCTGCATGAATCAGATGTTATGTAGAAATAGATCCACGATTTAATAGTGCCATATCAAGGTTGTTAGGGATTTGTCTCCATGTCCAGGATAGACATAAGACCTGACATCAGAATTGTGATGCATGAACTGCAGAGCCTGTATACCAGTTACCAATGACAGCGGTAAATACATTTTAGACACACTGAGGAATGGCGCCTCCGATGGCAAAGCCGTGAAATATAGCGAAATGTCAATCCCTTCTTTATGCTCCACATCAAATTACACAGACTTCAGATAATAATATCCCTTAATTATTTATGTGTTGCTTTAGTCTAAAAGCCATCTAGTTTGCCCAAAACGCATGTCCCTATTTTCATTATGGGATCATAACTTGCATGTCCCAATTACTTGCAGCAAATTCAAGGTGTTAAGCAATTGGACTGAATGTCACCGGGTTATAAAAGGGCTTGTAATGATGGTGTGTAATGTTGCATTATGGCCGCTTTCGTGGCGCACGGGGGCTTGTTGAAGGTCGCTGGGGCCGGGCCGGCAGACGTCCCCAGACACCTCTTCACTGCTGGTGTCAGCCGCTGTCTGATACCCTGAGTCTGAAAATGAGAACAGAAAATGGCCAAGTCTTTTCCTCAGTCTGTTATGCGTTGTTTATTTGAATCAAATCATCGTGCAGCGTTGAATGTGTGGTTGAGTTCAATCTTTCCATAAACAAACAGCACATTTAGAATACCTGGGTCACCTGCTGCAGTGTCATCTTCCTCTAATGCCATGTCAGTGTCACCCGGTTTTTCTGGCTCAATGCCACAAAGTAGGGTTTCCCCAACCATCAAGGTAGGACATTCACCAAGGGGAGAGTGGCACTGACACCCTGTAGATGCGCAGCAATGCTTTTCTTGGTGTCAAGCTTTACCTCAGACCATTTCTTTTTTATTTCTGAAAGGGTCCGGCTCTCAGAGCTGGCAGCATTAACTGCTGTTGTGACATGTTGCCAGTCAATACCCTTATTTTTAGTTTTTAGCTTTTTTAAGTTTTTACGCTGTGAATTTTTTTCTTTCTTTTTAGTCTTGGTCTTTCTTCTCTCACACAAAGGGAATTAATTGACAAGCACATTTATAGGCATATCAATATTCATGAAGGGCGTTTCATTAGGGCTAATTGTGGGAGTTAATGGGGTGGGACGTGAGGCATGTTTGCGTGTGCAAAATAGCAAGTTGATTGAGATTTATTATGGGAAGCTTGCACGATGGAAAGCATATGCACAGTTTTATAAATCAAATTATTTTTTGCCGTCCTCACTTTTCCTCTTTTATCGGAGTGTTACCTTTTCATGCACACCTTTATACTGCAAATGAGGCTCTTGGTCCTGACAGCCCCTAGTCTTCCTCGGGGAGAGAAAAAGACATGCAAACAATCCTTTCCAACTGCCTCCTGTCCTGAGCAGATGTATTGCTACGCTAAACAATGATTGAAAAGGTGAGAACGCTATCAGTCACAATGTTGTAAAAATGCATCATAACTTCCTGACTGACTAGGCACACACAAAACAAGCCTTTCACAATAGAGATCGGCGATATGAACAGTATATATAGTTGTCAGGGTCAGAGGAAGGTAAGCAACAGTCCCGTGTTGAAGTGAAAATATCAACGTTGTTGTTAAGGGGAACTGTTGACCCAAGACCAACCAAAAACCTTTTCTTGATGGACTTCATCAGAGTAGCACCTCATGTACAAAGACAAGATCTGGTCAAAAGCACAGAGCTCCTGCAGAGAGTAGTGCACTGACCTCACCACCATGGACTCAGAAATGGAGGAAAACCTTTCTGGATTGGACCGATTAGAAGCCTGAGTGAAGGCCCAAAGAAATGGCAGTGATCTCTAGCTGAGAAAGCCTTTTCTTTACAAGGATGGAGAGAATTACGTGTAAAAGGATGTGAATGATGTTTGCATTATGTTGTGAGTGACTACGGACCTGGCAGTGTCCCAGTGCAGCTCAAGCAGGTTCAAAGAAACCCTAAAAAAATGATATTCTAAGGCAAAATGCTTTCTAAAGGAGGCTCAGCGTTAAACTGCCCAGTGTGAAGAATGACTCCTGAAACTGAGAAATGTCTTGTTCAGAGAATCCTGGTCAGATCAGAGTAACTTGTCTCTCAGTTGCTGCAGGCCAGACTCTCCAACTGTTAACAAATTATTAGACATTAACTGTGTCGAATACCCAGCACAGAGAATGAGGTGCTCTAATTAGAGATGCTCCGAGAAGTAGCTGTGGTTTCATCTGTCATGGTGCCCCTCGAGTGAAGCACCAGGTTGTTTGAAAACGCCTGAACAGAAATGACTCCCGCTTTGATGGAGGCCGCTTTGCAGTTGGTCAAGGACAGGCTGAAAGATAAGAGGATCGCCCTGGGTCTTAAGGGAGAAAGCAATGGAAAACAAGTAGATTGAGAACCAGTAGAAGAAGGAGAAAAAGCTAGTGGAAAGATAGAAAGAGCTGTGAAAGTTTGAAAATCATTTTCTTCTTTTGATTTTCTTTTTTTTTTATGCAGTGCTGTCTATCTATCTATCTATCTATGTATCTATCCATCTATCCATCTATCTATCTATCTATATCGCACCACTACTACCCCACTACCCCCATCACCAGCCATACTTTTCCCACAAACACACATAACACACTTGTGAGTGTACAAACACACACACACACCACACACACACACACACACACATTACTTTACTTGTGAGGACCTTCACCGACCTAAACCCATGACCGAACCCTGAAAGAGTCTTGTAAATGAGGATCAAGTCATCTTTGA